>JAODOY010020180.1:0-25125 GCA_025399855.1 Forbesichthys papilliferus
GTAAGACACTTTCAGATTAAACATTACTAATTATTTTGGGTGCAAATGCAACAGTCCGAAGAGTTCGTGGAAAGGGCGTCTTTGATTAATTACTTTGTTTTCTCTAACTCCCTTGGGGCCTAAGACAACACCTTAGATCTGGTTTCTCTCAGGCTCCAGTCATTTCGATAGCGTGGGGGTTGGTTTATGCGCTAGCCATGGTAAGGACGCATGGTGTGTGTGTGTGTGTGCGTATGTGTGAGAGGCTCCTTTAAGGCCTGGTGGTCCAGGTCCCACTGGAGAAAAAGGATGATGAAGGCACTTATACAGTCCAAGGGTCCAAACCTTAATACTCCATAAATATGAATTATTAACGGGGCGTGGTTAGGCTGCTGGATCACTACACAGCCTTTAACCAATCTGCATTGATACAACTCGCCCACCATTTCAAATCCACGCTTGACCTCAACATTATCATATTTAGCCAACCCGATCGGGCAGAGACAGGCTAATGGCATGCAAGCATTGTAATAATAAAACAGATGAATGTACAGTTTATGCAAGGAATTAATAAAATAACATTTTATTATAAAGGATTGCAGTTTTCAAATGAAAAGCAAAGGTTATTTATTTCATGGAGAGCACAGAGGACGTTTAAGAAACATTTAATCATTTCAAGTTAAAAAGTATCCATGTAGCCCTGTAATATTTTCACTGCTAAACAAACCTATTCATTAGAATCAGTCCAACTTTTATATTACATTTATTGTAAAATCCATGGAAATTGAAAGAGTCAGTGAAAGTCTCCTTTCTCCCTCTCGACACATAGTTCCTGCTACTGCAGAGGAGGTAAGTGAGGAATTATCTGAGCTGACCACTGCTCCTATGGCGAAGCGCCCCTGTCAGTGCTGCTGTCAGACCTACTCTGAGATCCTCAGCTTCCTAGAGAAACGCTCAGAGGCGGAGCAACGGCTTCGGGAGGAGGAGCTTGCTCTGAGGAGAGAGGAGCTTGAGATTCAAAGGAGTAAGATTTTTATCTGGTCCAATTACCAATCCAAACATAATCCACTGTCATCCAAATTGAATGAGATTACATTAATTTTATAAACTTTTGTAGGATAAACTATTTTCTTATAAAAAAATGTCATATATATGCACATTGTTTTTATTGAAATATGCTTGAATGAGATTACATTAATTGTATAAACTTTTGAAGGATAAACTATTTTCTTATAAAAAAAATGTCCTATATGCACATTGTTTTTATTGAAATATGATGAGAAATGCTGACAATACAGAAGAAATGTGTTTATATTGAATTGAATGTTTACAGTATTGAACAGAGTGCAATTGTTTCATACATTTCCTACATATCTGCCATATATAAGGTATATATCTACAATTGGCCCAACATTTGTTCTAAAATGAAAAAGCTCTATGTTGTTAAAACAAGCAATGGTGTGTTAGAAGACCTCATCCTCAAGGTGGCATCCTTTCTCCTCTTTCTTAGGTAAAATTGCTCTAGAGAGGGAACGTCTGGGAGCCGAGAGGAAAGAGAGGGAGAGAAGATTTGAATTGGAGAGCCAGGAGAGGCAGGTCATTCTGGATTTGCTGAAAGAGAAAGTCCTGAAAAGCTAACTCACAGAGAGAGAGGGAGAGAGCGAGAGCAATGGATAATGGGCAAAATGTGCCCATCATAACCTGATAAAACTGTGGACATGGAGACATACAGTATATTGTATTATAAGATTACCAGGTTGGTGTAATACCCCCACAAAGCCACAAATTAGTATGGTGCCATCCCTCTAATGGAATATACAAAATGAGGTGGATGTCATCTGATCTGAAGTGAAGATCGACACGTTTGTGTCAATGTTTTAACTGTAACAAAAAGTGCAGGGAGAACGGGGGAAGTCGAGCCAGTGGGTAAGTTGAGCCACCCACTGTATCTAACCATTAACATCTTATTATGTGACCACATACTAAGGAAGTATAGTTCACATTGGTCAACCTGTCTTAGACACATAGAGCGAGTGGTATGCAAACCAGAGCAAAACAAATGACTTTTGGCATGCCAAGTGAATTAATAATTTTACAAATGTTATCAGCATTGAACCTTAATAAAAATAGATATGTTTTAGACATTATTACATGTTATTTCAAGTCGGTGTAAACTACAAAACAAGGTAATGAACTTTGCACAATTGTTCCCTGAAAAAGTGCCTGTACAGATGTTAATATTTTTTATTTTCATGATTATAATATATTATTGTATTTTTTTTAAATAAATGAAGAAATAAAATGTAGAAACCATTGCCAGAGTTTAAGCAATGGTATTTACATTTTTAATAAATGGAAAACATATGTCTCTTGTGTTAAGCAGAATGTTTTGTTCATCTGAGAAAATAATTTTCCTTAAATTCTGTAATATTACATTACAAAGCCAGGGCTGTGTAGAAACACCAGATTATTCCTTCATGCAGAGAACGGATGGCCAGCAGACCGCGAGGAGATAGGCTCTTCCAGGCTTTAACTGGCATTTTTCGGGTTTTTATTTGTAAAGGTTTCTCCCTTTAATCTCAGTGGGATGTGAATTCAATGCTCAATTGTGTTACGGTCGGGATCATGAGCGCCATCACATTGGTTGTTGGTCTTGTCAATCCTTAAAACTTTGTTCCGCTTCCACAAACATTTGTGACTGTATTTGTTTGCAAATTGTAATCTCACCGTCCGTTTCTTAATACTGGTCATGTTTGCATCTTGTGGTATAGCCTCTATAATGCTTTATCTTATGTCTTCAAAAGGTTGGTTGAGATATTTTCACTCCTGTGTCATCAACTGTATCAACTGTTCAATGTCTGTTGGTCAGAAGGCAAGTGGTTCCTTTCTTTTTCAGGACATTTCAAATGGTTGTAAAGGCTATAGCTGCTTGTGTACTGTATCTGCCCTGGATTACCCTTTTTTTAACTTGCTTTTCTCTCTAAGCTTTCTGTCTGTCCTTTCTGACACATATCCTGTGTAACATCTCTTTGCATTCATAACTATGTATTGTTTAACCAATCTAACTGGACACTCAAGGACAACAAGAAATACCTGCCAGTTCCATGTTCCAATACATTTGGTCACCTAATGGTCTAATACAATAGATGTTAAAATCACACATCTAGATGAAAATAATGTATCAGGAAATAAAATAAATACATAGGCCTATGTCATCCCATGTACACATTTTGATGAATGCCTATACATTAGCATTGCTTATTTTCAATAGGCTACTTATACAAGTCATGCTGTAGTGTGGAGAGAGATTGTCTCCAAATCATTTCATAGTGTAGCCTACAATAAATTATTTACATAGTTCTGTATCTATACCTAGTCCACTCAAGGAATGTTTAATCAAACATGTTACATGCCTGCCATTCATGTGATTGCTTTTTTTTCTTCCAGTTTTTCTGTTGTGTATGGTGAGGGTATTATGTCTGCCATACATATGCCTACATAGGCTATTATGGTCATGCACACTGCAAAATAGGCTACTTTGCATGGTTTTCTTTTCTTAAATTTGAGGCCAAGCTGGCCAACAATACCAACTACCGACTATCTTTTTGTTCAACTTTGACTTATACACACATAAATGGTTTACATTGTAGAAAAAATCTTTAAAAATCAGGTTTTATTATGTTTGAACTGCACTGAACAAATGTCTACCTCAAACCTACTTTAGTTTAGATTGTAATGCATGTCTATAACGCCATCATATTATTATTTATTTATTTTCTTCCTACCATAACGTGGGTTGCTAAAACCACTGGCTAAAAGTGAGATAGAACCAGACCAGTAGACTACTGGCCGGGTACGGAGTGGACTGATGGTCCTACATTAATTCAATGTAACGCTCACGGTTTTTACAGAACGACACGTCTAAAATATTTGCAACACTTTCAATGAAGTTTACTGCGTTTAATGGGCGTTAGGAGTTCTGTTCATTGCTCAATGACGAGTAAGTTGCATATTTGGAACATGATAGGCTAAATAGCCTATTTGTCATAATAATCATCGCTTTCAGTACCATATTATTTAATCTTAAATGTATGCCATATCATACTGATATGAATAGCTAATGCATGAAATGTAACATTAGAATATGTTAACACAACCATGATGGTGGACCCATTCAATTGGAAAAAATGAGTGCGGCGCGCAGCAGAAACGTCAGAGGTGTTGTACAGATGCATAATAATAATGATGGTAGTTTTCTACAGCAGTAAATCGTGCGCTACCTCCCTGTTACGTAACCGAATCCAGTCCACTGCCGTTCCCGTTCTTTGAACTTAAAGTAAACAACATCCTGAACGCAGAGATAGCTGCGTTAACTATGACGTCATGCGGATGTTGTGCCTCAGTGGACGAGAATACACACGTGCCACCTTCTGCCGTCGAAACAAATGATGTGATTGGTGAACTCAAACGTCACCTTCGCTTTACTGTTATCCAATGAATGTGTTATCGAGGCAATCTCCCTTGCTGCTCGACGCGATCGCATTGTTACGAGGTTTACCGTTGCTGCATTTCAATAGAAGAAGCAGGGTTTATATAGTGGGTTTCTTCCAATTGCGACAATGTTCTTGTAGCGAAGATGGAGAATGTAGTATTTGCTTCGTAGTGCCTGTTGGTTTTGTTGGCGGGAGGCTCAATCGATCGAGAGGTTGTTGTTTACTCGACCAAACTAAAGAACAGCATAGTTCCAGGCGGGACGTGCGCTTTGTTATTAGCCTACGGTACATTACAGTAGGCTACGGTGCGGTAGTCTATTTGACAGCCTCGCTTTAAACCTGATTACAGTCAGGTTTGTATATTTAATTTGATATTGGTTCCTACAGAGTACTACAGACTGCTGTGAAACTCAACATTTATTACGTAATATATAAGTAAATCTATTGTGCAAATATTGTCAAGATATATATACGCATTTGACAGTTTTGGGAAATTGGTCTACCGGTATTCTTCCAAACTGTTTTGAAAACAACATGCCTACGCGTTTTGGGGCTCACAAGTCTCTCGTCTCTCACTCTCCAAAGCTGTCTTATGGTAACTCAAAAATGAATATTTCCAAAAGTGGCTACCGTGTGTTTTCTGCAAATTCTTCTACTGCATGCACTGAGCTGTCCAAGAAGATTACAGAGTAAGTTTGCTATGTTAAACTACAAGATATTGTGATCTTGTTACAACTGTCATTTGAGTTTATATATTAAGGATTAGTGCAGGGGTAGGCCTACATGTTGAGTGTGTGAGGGCAGTTATAGATACGATTTGTTTTGAGACTTAAACGTCCTGGTATATAGATATTGACACACACACACACACAACATACAACATAACATGTTTGACAGCCCCAACAAACCCAGAGTTGGCAGTGGCACCAACTGAACTTTACAATACCTGTGGCCTCCTTAGCTTTTACAAGACCACCTCATACACCAGATACCTACTGAAGTTAAATCGTTTGTGAGTCTGATGTCCTGCTGTTAATCAAGCTTATCCAATCTGTCTTGTAATGCTGCCCCTATGCCAGGGCAAATCTGGTCCTACAGTGCCGCACCCTGCATGATATAGATCTCTCCCAGCTCCAACACATCTGATTCAAATGAACGGGTAGTTATCCGGCTTCTAACCACCTTGAATCAGGTGTGTTGGAGCATGGAGATATCTAAAACATGCAGAGTGCGGCCCTCCAAGACCAGAGTTGAATATCCTTGCTCTATGCTGTGTACTGTATTCAACAACATGTTTTAACACATAGGCCTACTGTACCTTATAATATATATGATCTCACCAGCATCAGATTAATCATCTGGGTCAAAATAAATTAGATCTTAGAAGGATAGGATATTGCCACTATGTATCAAAGCACCTGTCACTAAGAATCATAATGATAAAAGCTGAATACATCACAGGCATCTGTTATGTACAGTAGCAATATCAAACACCGATCTAATTCTGTTGGGGGGGGGGGGCATTCAAAACTTATTGAAAACACTAACGAGACACATTTTGTGTTTTTGCAGTGAGTAATACTCGCTGTAAATATACTGAAGGTTAATGGAAATGAATCATTCAGCATCTTTTGCTTTGGTTCAGACATAGGGTCAGGGTAACTAGAGGCAGCAGTTTTCTCCTGGCCTTCCAGACTTAACAGTAAGCCAAACAGCAGTCATATCATATTGCCTTACCCAAGCAGAGAAAATACTTTACTCCCTTCATACTGTTTGGCAACATCACAGAGCTCTATTAGGGGGGATTGCTTTCAATTGTTTTAAGTTGAGCTGGTTAAGGCGAGGTGCAGTTACAGCAAACCCAGGGCAGTGGTTTAAGGTGTAACATAGGCTTATAAAATAAGGTTGCACTTGCAGTATTAAAAGGACCCATGTATTTACTACAAGGATGTAATATCAGTCCTGGCCAACAAATGGAAGGTTCTTGATAGTGAAATCAACACTTGGAGCCTCAGTCTTGCAGAACATCAGAGGATCCATATACTGCCCCACGTTTTCTGTTTATTTTGCACATTGCGTAATGCTTAAGGATGCGTAGACACAAGGGCTGGGGAAGGATGCAAGAAGTACGGACCTGCGTGGCGGGAATGGCGTATGTGTACTTAAAAGCAAGTATAAATGGGCCTTTAGGGCTGGTTCATAGTCTACGCAAGCTACACATACGTGATCGCAAACTAAAGTGCAACACGCACATTTTCAGCACGTGTCAGTTGGTGTTGTGAGCCATTTCAGGTGAAAAGGCAGGCACGCTTGCGTTGCATTAAAAACATGAGGACAACATTTTGCTATGCGTCCTCGTAGCATGCATGTTAGTGGTATATATTATGATCGATTGCATCCATAAGAGCACTGTCACTGTTTTTTTTTATACCAAATCTATATTTTTATTCCCATTATTCCATTCCTCTGAGACCACTCTACAACATAACAATCATATGTTAGGAACTGGTTCAGGTGTAAACAAGTTGGGTGTGTCACAGGACAACCTTACCAAACAGGCAAGATCGGGCTGTGACAAACCAGTATTCATAAATGCATGTGCTTATGACTGGATTAGTTCAGCAGGATTCCTACATCATTTATTCATATGAACAGCATAATATTTGAATCCCCCTTGTTTAGCCTATGCCTTGAGGCTTTGCAATTATGCCAACCAGGCTGACATGCACACACTATGATTTTAATATTTTGAGTCATAGAGTGCTTGTCTCTGAATGCCCTCTTGCAAATAATGTCTAGTAATGAGACCCTTTCAATATACATACATACATACATACATACATACATACATACAGTACACTGAAAAAGCAGACAATGACCCATACACAAATTACTCATTCTCAAACAACGAAAAGGGTTAATGACAAGTATCTATACAGTATAGTTAATGAATTGTAAGTGTCAGGCAATAGCTAACAATGTGTCATTGTGTATGCTGTTGACTTCCTTTTCAGGCGCTTGGGAGTTGAATTGGGGAAATCAGTGGTTTATCAAGAGTCAAACAGAGGTAAAGTTGAGCGAGAACCTTCAGGTGCCCCATTCCATATTGATTTTCAATTTCCAGTGCAGTCTAGCACCTGCATTTGCAAGTCAACTTGACTTTTTGCTTTTGTGCTTCAGTGAGCACATGTGCCAAAATAGAGGATTGTGTTTTTTCCTGTTTTTTTTTTCTCAGAGACTAGAGTGGATGTGAAAGAGTCTGTTCGTGGTCAAGATATATTTATCATCCAGACCATTCCCAGGTGAGCTCAATCGTTTCTTTCCAGTGAATCTCTTAATCATACCAACATTGTCCATGACAATATGGACCGGCCATAGGACAGCATTTGTCAAAGGCCTTGATTAGCAGAATGACATACTACCAATACACATTACATGACAAGCAGACAACCACTCAAACCGAATAATGCATTGATTCAATTATTTTATTGACAGCTCTGTGAAAAGGACCATGATTTATAAATTAAGAGCAGTTTTTTACCCATAATGGCCACCTTATTTCAGTTGGACATGTATGACTGGTGTAACACTGACCATCTGTGACACATAGGACAATGACCAGAGGATTGAATCGATAAACCCTAAAACTATGACACATGCAATGTTGCATATACAGTATGCAATGACTATTCTGTGGGCTGCTCTGGTTTCAGAAAGCTGACAAGACTGTAAGGAATACAAACACGATCCCCTTACAGCACCTACAAGCCTCAAATATCCTCAACAGCTATCTATTAGATACATCCCTATACAGCCCTATAATTCACATAAACTGTAAATATTATTATATATTGGTGAACATTTACAGTACTATATGCATATGAGACATCATACATAGAAACATCTGGACAAAGACAAGAACACAAACTGTTTACAGTCAGTGTCTATACAAATTCATGAAGCCTGCATTTCTGTTCAGTAATATATTATACAACATTATTTCCTTCCTGTCCGAAGACAAAGCGGTCAATTCTGAGGGATAAGCAAGTTGTATGTTTAGAACTCAATTACTTATACCCAGAGGTTTCCAGGTTATATACAATATAGCTTTTCAATGCTTGGCAAAACATGGAGAATAGGTTGGGGCCACACACCCAATAGTAATAGTGTCTGAGCATGGATGATGCCATTCTAACTACTGTATGTACATAAGTATTTGTTGGAGCCATACATGTTTTGTTTATTTTATTTTGCATTATTACGTTGATGTGACGTCACCAGTCCCATTGTCACGATGGGGCGGAAGCAGGGTCCGAAATTAACCTCCAGCCAGCCCCGCTTGCTATACAGCTAAATATGTGCAATATAAAAAGGGAATAAGACAACCTTTCAAACATAAAAACCAGAGGACAAAGCAGTGCAAAACCCCCGAATGTGAGCTTTGAAGGTTTACTAGATTAAAGAGTTGTACTAGCCTACTACAGTATATTAGGTAGTAGATAGGCCTACAACTATGGTGTGGTGATGAGTTGTGCTTTCACGTATTAGTATCCTAATGAAATACTAATACATAGTTCATACAGTAGGCTACTGAATGTGATACGAAAATACTAATTATTTTGACTAGTAAAAAAAAAAAAAGAAGCTTGGCGGGTAGATTTTTTGATCTACCAGCCACCTTGGCCGGTGACTCAAAGTTAATTTCGGACCCTGGGTGTAAAAGGGTGTTGCCCCCTCTGAAGATTCAAGCCTAATTTTAAATACATTTATTTTAATATTATATTAATACATATACCCAATACACTCTGCTATTTTTCAATGATCAGAGATGTTAATACGGCCATAATGGAGCTCCTGGTCATGGCATATGCTCTGAAGACCTCCTGTGCTAAGAACATCATCGGGGTCCTGCCTTACTTCCCCTATAGCAAGCAGTGCAAGATGAGAAAGAGAGGGTCCATTGTCTGCAAGCTGCTGGCCTCCATGCTTGCCAAAGCAGGTCTGGCTTTTTAACTTTTGGTTAACGTTTATTCTCTGTATTACGTGGCTCATATAACTGCAAATCTGTACTGTATAAGACCACTGTCAGTCAGAATTAGGCCTGTCACCATAATTACAATATCGACTCATCGTACATTACCGCTATAATTTTCATGACGAGATAATATTATATTTGCACGTGTGATTCTGACATAAGACAGTTGTTGCGCTGCCCCTGTGCTCTTGTCTGTCTGCTCGCAGGCAGTGCTACACGCACGCACGCATGCACGCACACAGCAGACAGCGACAGGTGAAAATGTACGTGTTCCTCAAGGCCAAGGGGTATTTTAATGTTTGGGTGAAGGTGTTTTTCCCAACGACTGCGTAATTCCAATCAACTACGTTAAGAACAAATGTGAATATATGGCATTTGTTTTATTTGCTTCAAGGTTTGTTTAATAGCCTAGTTAGTACCGGTAGTGATGTAACGGGTCGCAGTTGACCCGTACGGATCACTCTTCATGGTCAGGCACGCAGATTAATTGCAAAGTTGACCATCATTGTGTAAACATGTCAAAATTGATTTGCATTTTAATGAGTGAAATAAGTATTCGACCCCGCTGCAAATCATGACTTGGTACTTTGTGGCAAAACCCTTGTTGGCAATCACAGAGGTCAGACGTTTGTAGTTGGCCACCAGGTTTGCACACATCTCAGGAGGGATCTTGTCCCACTCCTCTTTGCAGATCTTCTCCAAGTCATTAAGGTTTCGAGGCTGACATTTGGCAACTCGAACCTCCATTATTAGGGATTAAGGTCTGGAGACTGGCTAGGCCACTCCAGAACCTGAATGTGCTTCTTGAGCCACTCCTTTGTTGCCTTGGCCGTGTGTTTTGGGTCATTGTCATGCTGGAATACCCATCCATGACCCATTGTCAATGTCGTGGCTGAAGGAGGTTGATGCCAAAGAGCTCGATTTTGGTCTCCTCTGATCACAGCACTTTCACCCAGTTCTCCCCTGAATCATTCAGAAGACGGGCCTGTGCATGTGCTTTCTTGAGCAGGGGGACCGTGCAGGCGCTGCACCAACTGTTGTTGCCTTGTCTCCAAGCTGCTTGGCAATGGCCTTGTAACCAACAAACCCGTGTTGAAGCTGCAACGCTGCGCACGCATGCCCGGTGAAATCCCGGCGTTAGAGTGTGCTCCTAATCTCAGCTCGTTACCTGTATAGGAGACACCTGGGAGCCAGAAATCTGTCTGATTGAGAGGGGTCAAAGACTTATTTCACTCATTAAGATGTACAACATTTATGACATATATTTTTCTGGAGTTTTTTGTTGTTCTGTCTCTCACTGTTCAAATAAACGTACCATTACAATTATAGACTGGTCATTTCTTTGACAGTGGGCAAAATCAGCAGGGGATCAAATCATTTTTATCCTTACTGTGTATATATAAAAATTGTTATTGTGACAGACCTAGTCAAAATAAATATGCACAAATACGGCTTTTATTGTTTTCAGTAGCCAGTTATGGCGTGTTCATGACCAGTTCAATCTGGACCATTTGTTTTAGGGCGTGTTCCTGATCTTGTACCAAAGTTCACTGCTGACCATATAATTTCAGGGCTAACTCATATAATCACTATGGACCTCCACCAGAAAGAGATCCAGGGGTTTTTCAGCTTCCCTGTTGACAACCTGAGGGCATCACCCTTTCTCATCCAATACATCCAGGAGGAGGTCAGCTTGCACTATTGGCACAATACAAAATAACTCATTAGCACAATTATTTTGCATTAATTTATCATTGATATAAGGGTAGATAATTGATTGTACTGTGTGTGTGTGTGTGTATGTATGTATGTGTATATGTGTATATATATATGTGTGTGTGTGTATATGTGTGTATATGTATGTATGTGTGTGCATATATGATAAAAGACACAACCTTTGTATTTACTGTGTCAATTGTCTGCTTCTACTGGCCAATTATAATGTTATTAGAAGTTTTTATTTAGTACTATTCTCAGCTATTGTATGCTAAAATGTTTTTTTAACTATTTTGTTTTTACAATCAGTTTTCATACTTTATCTTTTGTCACGAAGAAGTCAAATGTTGTCAGTAGGTGCTGTTTATGAACCTCCTTTTTAGACATAATTTAACGGGGTTTGATCTCCTAGAGAAGCCTATATAATAAAGCAAATATTTTCTATTTTATTCTTGACTATGCTTACTATCCAATATGCAAAGCCTGCAAAATGTCAGCACAGTATTAAGAATGTGTATCTTCTACAGATCCCAGACTACAGGAATGCCGTAATCGTAGCAAAGTCACCTTCAGCTGCCAAGAGGTAACACTCTGCCACGTTCTTAGCACCTCCAGCTTACTCCATATAGCTTTTAAACATGTTTTAACATCGCAAGATTGTATTATCTGTAACTAACTGTTTATTTTCAGCGGGTACAGGGTTGGTTCATGTTCAGTCACATCTCTCCACCCCATTGATTAGCGCAGGGGGGATTCTACGGTCAAACCTTGGGGGTGGGGGAGGTCAACAGCAACACGTACATAGGCAGGATTTAGGGCGTACTCACACTAGCATGATTTTCCCCACTCCCCCGTTGGCCTGCACTCACACTGCAGTTAACAGTCAGGGCCAGGGCACGCTTACTCCAAAACATTAGTAAGCGATTTGCCTATTTTTGGTTTCAGGACAATTATTTTGTCCACATAATCGTTCCAAAGGAATATGTCTTTGATGTCCGACGAGCTACCAGCATCATCCCGTACCTTCAGATACTGAGCACGCAGTTTTTTTATTTATTGCCGACACTGCTCATGTGGTTCTTTGATACCCACGAGTAAGTAGATAGTTCTTGTGTGTTGCATCCAGTTGCTCCTGAATACTCTCGTCTGTCCTAGTTTCCAATAAACATTGCACTTCTGCCGTCCACACCAAATATTGTATGCTTGGGTGATGTTAAGTTGTATGGCTGGGGGTGCGCAATGGGTGCTGGGCAGGGTGGTGTGACGGTAACTCCCATGTCCCAGACTCAGTCCGAAACAGTAGGTTACTCTATCGGGGGCTATGTGGTTTGATATGCGTTCCCTTTGTCCCCCAGCAATCTACACCAATGTGTGTTTGTCTGATGATGATTTAATTTTTTTAACTTTTTTGGGGTGCTGAAATGCATTTAAGGGGTGATTAAGCACAACTGAAAATAGTCTAAAATCGGCAACAGATTAGCATAGCCATACTTTTACTTTTCTTTGTCGCCAGTCTCTTAATTGTGTTTAGCACGTACTGTAATAGCCCAGCGATCCCCTACATACAGTAATACCAGGTTTCTTTCTCAGAGCATTTATGCAAAGCATGTGTGCATGTGAGCCTGAGAGGGAAGATCTGATCTGACGCAGATCTGAGTTAGTTTCTACACTGTAGTTATTGGTGACTGTGTTTGTGTGTGTTGCTCAGAGCCCAGTCATACGCAGAGAGGCTCCGTCTGGGCCTGGCGGTGCTCCACGGGGAGGCCCACTGTTCGGAGTCCGACATGGCCGACGGACGTCACTCTCCTCCGGCATCTCGCACAACCTCCGGACACACTGGCCTGGAGCTGCCGTGTAAGATGAACACACTTTGGCATGAATGCATTCTTCTCAGCCACACGCACTTATCTTCCTCGCTGTGTTTCACTGATTGAATGTCGCAACATTTTCTGTGAATGTGGTATTTCAAGTCTCAGTTTGGTTTCTGCATTCTTCTGGCCTTCAGAAGAGAAAGTCCTTATTGCGTGACATGTTTTCTTCCCACACTGTTGTGTATTAGTTTGTACTAGACTAGACACGGTTTGTCAACTCTTAAGTCATTGAACAGGCTGTCCTCTCTAATTCACACACTCCCACACGATAAGCTTTAGGCCAATAAAATAATGATTTGGGTTGGGTCAGCACACTGCTGGCAGTTAGCCTGGCTCCGCCCGACTTTTGCGCTCACCTTATTTTTTTTAGATTATAGTCTTGTCTTGCACAGTCACTCTGGGTGGCAGGCCGTGGATGTGCAATGACGTTGAAGTCCCAAGTGCTTGTTTCGAAGTAGTGGTAGAGCTAACCCTGCGTTCACCCCAATGTCTGCATGTTCAGCTTCACAGATCACTTGAACTCTGGCGAGCAGTCGAACTCGCCAACTCTCAATTGTCGCAGGGCGATTTTGAGGCAGAGCTTAGCGCTGCCCATTGTTGGTGGTTCACGTTCGAAATTAATGGCAGCTTGTCTCTTTGTAGCTGTGGTGAGCGGACATTGTGCATGTAGGGTGTGAATGCTGATGGTAAACAATCACCAATGGAGACTGATCCAGACCCTTTTCACCATGTGAATGTAGGCTCTGTTTATACCAAGCTTTCTAGCCATGCCTTCACCCAGACATTGTGGTTGTTTTTCCTGCCTGTTTTCCACCTAGAACTCTGGAACACACTCTGCCTTTGCAGATGTATCATGACATCTTAACAGTTTATCATCCAACATAACCAACCTCCACCTGTTTCAGAATACATCGTCAATTTCCTCACGAATTTTGTGATTTGCCATCCTTTCTTCTAGAACAGTTACCATGCTTGTTTATAACATGTTATTGATATATTGTGTTTTTACAGTATGGGATGTGGTATTTTTATTAGTTTTTGTGATTTCCATGTCTAATTATATCATTTTGATATTCTCTCCCACTGTTGTTTACTGCTAACACAGGCAGCAGACATATGGTCCTGTTCCCTGGAATAGAGCTACCAAGTATGAGCGTAATGATCCAGTCCTTTGTTTGAATTTAGTATCGCTGCATGGGATGATAAAAAGTGGAATCTCAATCTACTGAGGGCTTCCAATTAATTTACCTTCTGGACACTTGGGAATTGTAATATGGAATATTACAGCTGAATAAACACCGATCATTCAATTGGAAATGTACACATAACATGTACATTATACAAAAACGGAGGTTAAATGTATTTCTGTGCCCGATTTGCTCTTTTGCAGTCATGTTGGTCCTATGAGCTCCTCCTAACCACTGTTGTTGTCTTTTTAAATGATGTCTCTGTGTGATCTCACAGAGGGCCATCTTTGTAAAACCCATAAAGTTGAACAATGCAAAAATATGATTACATTATCTTAAATATTTTTTAACGATGAACATTCACGATTCTATAGGTATAAAATAAGCATTTTTTGGTGGACATTTGTGTGGATAGCATTGGCACAGCTACATGCCTATGCCAGTTAAGAGCCACTGTTCCCCAGGGGACAATTCCTTGATGGACCACTTTGTTTTGATTTCGCTTTTATACACATGCCTTTGCATCATGAAAATAAGTTCCTTTGTGTTAATTGTTGGAAGCTCTCAAGTATTGGTCCTCAAGTGGAAAGGATTTGGCTTGTTACCCAAACCTTTTATTACAGGGCTGAGAAATGTTGACATTAGTTCACAATTAGTGTTTAGGCTGCATTATATTTAATTTTACAATTTACAAATATTTTAATTTATTGCTAAATGTATTATAATTTTCTCCATGCAAAATGGTATTCACTGTATTTTTTGGCAGTATACTACATGTGAACTAAGCATCAGAATTAGTTGATTACACCACGTCACATACATGAGTTTCCGCATCTAACAAGAATGTTCACGCTAATGTTGCTTTGGGGAGGTGCACTGATATTATTTATTTTTTTATTTTTGAGCATTTAGCTTGGTTCTTTTCTGGGTTGTGGGTCCCAACTGCTAAACAAGAGATTCTGATATTAATTTCTTTTTATTGTATTGTTCTTACTCCAAAGAGTAACCCAACTGACTGACCGTTCTAGTTTGATACTAACATTGAGATATTTGGTAGACCTTGGTTTGTTCAGAGATGTGTAAAGTGTACTCAAACTTGCTAGTTGCTAGGGTTTTAGCTTGGGTGTTGGTTCTGCACACCAGCTTGTTTAAAATGCATTAATTTAATTGTTGCAAAACAATGTAGCCTCGGTTGTCTGCTAAGACTGTAGCATCATTCACCAGTCAAATGGAAAGTGTCAGCTTCACCACGCATGCCTTTTCCCTTCTCTCCATAACAAACCAGAGGAGAGCTATGTTAGAAGCCTGCCTATTTTGGATATTGGAGAGCTGCTGTGGTGGGATGTTTGCTGAGAAGGACCTGTCTTGCATGATGTTTGCAGGCCTTCAACCCAATCAAAAAACGTTTAATTTTGAATGTGTTTCTGGTCCTCCAGGTATTGCAACGCTTTTCTCCAATTTACTGTAGTCTTATTTTCCTTTAACTTGCAGTGATGATGGCGAAGGAGAAGCCCCCTATCACAGTAGTGGGAGATGTTGGAGGCAGGATCGCAATCATTGTTGTAAGACCTTAACCCTTCATGTGAATTAAAGTAGTCTTTTTTATTTTTTATTTTTTTATTTTTTTTAATGAATTTATTTTTTTTTAATTACGTCAACTGACAGTAGGTAGACTTGAGGGGCATTTGCAAATTTGTATTCAAATTAGTAAATCTCAAACGTCTATTGCAACATCATTATTTTGAATTAAATGTACTGAGTTGCCCATTCATAAAAATAGGTTATTCTGTGTACTTGGCAGTACAAATGTTTACCATTTGATTATTTTCTGTCTTAGACAGAAGAGGGAGACAAAAATGTGAAACAAGCATGGCTTAACAATCTTGTGAGCTGATCTAAATGTATGATTCAATTGTGTTGCTAATACTTCAAGGTTGGTTTTGTCTACTGCAACTGCCTGTTTTCATGCTAAATTCATGTACTTGGCCTCACACGATCATAAAGCCTGTTTTGGTGTGCCCAATGCATAAGGATGACATTATAGACGACGTGGAGGACTTTGTTGCAGCAGCAGAGATCCTGAAGGAGAGGGGAGCCTATAAGATCTACATCATGGCTACACACGGCCTGCTGTCTGCAGAGGCTCCAACGCTCATAGAGGAGTCTGCTATTGATGAGGTACAGTAACTGTACACTACTGTTCAGCCAGCAAACACCTATTAATATAAATACCCATTGGCCTTGAGGAACGTGTGTGTGTGTGTGTGGTGGTTGGGCTGGGGGGGCGAGGCGCCGAGCAGCACAACACTAACTGCCTTGTGTCAGCAACATGCGTGTAAATACAATATTATTGAGGTCATGTCCATATGTTGCACGATAAGTCGATGTTTTGTGAAATGCATGTGATAGTGATATCAAGAAGACTGCTTTGGTCTAGAGTATACCATATGGCCTACCATCATAATATGATTTTGAACGTAATGTCCGGCTCAATTTGAATCTCAATTCAATATTGAATATCATATTTTGTGTAATGTAATAAATCCTAAAGTAACTAGGGGAACAGATACTGCGTGTGAGGTTTTATTAGCTGTACGACTTTGGTAGGGGACCTGTCTGTGCAGTACATACAGGTTGGTGTGTTGACATGAGTGGCTGTCAAGGTAAAAGGAATGCATCAAACCCATAGCAGTGGAAGTGAACTACCTCTGAACATGACATACATTTTCAGTTCACGTTGGAAGTACACATTCAGGGCAACTGAGATCTGAATTACCTCAGCCACACGTAAACTGGCTCAGGTTTACAACCTGATACAACAAAGCACAACACAAATTGTCATTTATTTAAGTACATTACAATTCTGCTTAATGTATTCATGTTGCAGAAAGTAGCATAGCTTTTGCATTCCAATTTGCTTCTGAAATTGAGAAACAGATGCATGACTGAATGTCTTTTAATAATGTTTTAAGGAAATCACAGCAGCGAAACGGCCAGTAAAAAGGAACAGAAAATCAACCAGGGTAGTTTAGCAACAGAAAGTACTACTTTTTAGGGGTGGGATCTCAAATAGCGGTCAACCATCCATGATGTACAAGTAATAAACCACTTGGCACCTTCAACAACAGACTTAACTGTTTATGATGTATGCATTTTACTTCACACATTTATCTATTTTGTATTTTGATGACTCACTCTACGTCTGAGTCAGGAAACGTTCACGTGTTGGTACTGTATCGACAACCCTAGCCCAGAGTCACTTGACAGGCCTTCATCAGTTTTGTGGTGATAACCGGTAGCCTTCCTGTCTGTGTGCGCCCCCAGGTGGTGGTGACGAACACTGTGCCCCATGAGGTACAGAAGCTGCAGTGCCCCAAGATCAAGACGGTGGATGTCAGTATGATCCTGGCCGAGGCCATCCGGCGCATCCACAACGGAGAGTCCATGGCCTACCTGTTCCGGAACATCGCTGTGGATGACTGAGGCAACCGTCCTTACATGCACACATTCCCCAAGGAGCAATCAATCATTCCCTCTTTCAATTTGCTTAAGTTTAACTTTGCTGCGTGAGAAATGGGTATACAGTATTAAAGTGTATGTACCTTACCTATAAAAGGAGTCCCATTGTCCATGTTTAACATGGCACAACCAAATTATTTGCTCTTTAGTCAGACACACTCTTTTTATTCTTCTGAATCAAGCATCCCAGTACACTTAACGATCAGCATTTGGCTAATAAACATTTGTTTTATTCAAATTCATTTAGACAGGAATGGCACATTGGCTAAACCTGGTGAGCATGACGCACTTGCTCACTAAATCTGATAAAACGTCTTTCTTTACAAACATGCAGATCAACAGGTCATTTAATTTAGTCACTTCATACATGTTCATATATTACATAATTGTAGCAAAACACTAACACTAACATACTACATAATATTAGAGCTGCCATTTTATGTCAGCCTTTGAAGTACAGTAGGACATTTTTTTTGTGCTCTCTCTAGTAGAAGTAATTTAGACTTTCTAATTTATCCTTTTCTTAGAACAGATTTTTTTTGTGCATATCCTTGCTGTGCAAATTTCAGCTTTGCACCAAACACTTAACGTTCAGTACCAGTTTCAGGCCAACTAATATAAAAGGGCAGCATCACTCTCTTAATAGTGTTAAAGCTTCACTTAGGAGGAATTACATTCTAATGAAAGTTTGTCAAGTCGAGCATGTTTTTTTTCAGCTGTCATCCAGATAATTATATGGACTGAAATGTCACAATTGATGACTATTCTAAGCCAGCTATGTGATGTTTCTGATTTATACATTGTAGTACAGCACATATGAAGACATTATCAACATACAGATTTCCACTGCCTGTTACAATGTGCCTTGCATTTATTGTTTTGCGTTTAGATGATTGATACAGTGCAGTGTTTGTGTCTGATAGCCCCAAAATGAACATTATACATTTAATACATTCTATACAGATAGCGTTGGCATTTCCTTTAATGTTCGGATCACATTTGCATGTCTAGCTTTTGCGTAAAGCACAAAATATAGTCATATGGCCTTTTTGTTCATTTTTCTGAGTGATACCGTGCATAGACTGGTGATCTCCTTGTAGTAGCGCTTTGCTGCATTCTGTCTGAAATCCTGAACTTGGTTCTAAACGCCTCAGATTAATGTTAGACTGCTGAGGAGCTTCGACCAAGTCCAGAGTCAAAGACGAGACAAGACGACATCGACACTGTCCTTCTCTAGCATTCTAGAAAACTAGTCACAAGTTTTGTAAAAGGTACACCTCAAAGAAATTAAAATGTAAAATTCATACAAATAAATACATGAAAACACAATTACCAGCTTCTTTTGTGTTGTAGTGTATGGTAGTAGAATTCCATGTTAGAAAAGACAACTGCACACCTGCATGACGGTCCCTCCCTTTGCTCTCTGTACAATTGAACAACTGAAAGACTTAAAAATGGACTGAAACAGGAACTAGATGGCAAACGTTAACTCGGCCACTTCCTCTAAATAAAACAGGAAACTTTGTTCAATTTGGTCTTGTCTTGTTCGGGGGAAGGGAGGGCCAGTATGGACTTCAGCTCCACAATTGTCACCTGTGGGTTTGTATAGGAGAAACAATACGCCTTTTACAGGAACTGCACAATGGATGAGGAGCTCTACTGAATTATTCATTGTTAAAGCGTTTTGCATTATGCCTAAAGGAAGAACAATTTCTGTCAGGTCATTCTGCTATGTTATATATTTTGTGGTTTGTGTCAAATATGTTGCCAAAAGTTTTGGTTGCTTTCTGTGGTGTATGAGTTGGCCTTTGGAATGCCAGAATAAAATGTATCAATATGTGCAGTATTTGTTATATCATGTATTTAGTATTGAGGTTTTATGTCCAATGTGTTGGACTCCTAGTGTCACATCACATGCATGAGTAATTTGACGTGTTGAAGTGGTCATTTGAAGAGTGTCTCTTATTGATAATTATTCATAAGCTGTAAGGCTATAAGCCAATGTGACATTGAAGATTGACTCTGAAGTCTTATATTTTCAGGAGTGCTTATATGGTTGAAAAGAATTAACTAACCTGTGTTTATATTAATTGTTGCCAGCAGATGGCAATATAACTTAACTTTCTGACCAGGCTTTATGACCAGCCTTGTTTATTTCCAATTAATTTATGCTGAAATGGACAGAATGAAATCTAATTTGTTTATTAAACTTTACATTTGGTGTATTGTATAGTGTTCTGGCTGGTCAGTTATGGAGGAATATTGCTAGTTCATTATATTAACTCTTTGTGTTCCTAATTGGAACATTATGTATAAACTTTCAGAAATACTGGTTGAAGGTGGCAGGCTCTAGTGACTGTTATCCCCCCCCTCCCCCCATGTACTGACTAGTTTAATGTGGTTTAATTATTGACTAATGATTACATTGACACCCTTTTATCAAAATCTTTTGTGTGAGTGTTTCCAGACGAGTAAATTGCAGTTTTTATGGATGTTTGTTTGTAAGGCTAATTTCCAGGCACCATCCTAACTGTGGGTATCTTCTTCACTGATCTATGAAATCAAATTACACACACTGAAATAATTAGACATTTTAATGTTTTGTTCTATTAAGGTTTTTATTTGTAAAACAAACAGCACATGTACATGGAGGACATTTATTAATAAAGTAATTAAAAGTATTTTTAAATTGTGATAAAAAAAAGCATGTACATTACATATTTGCATTTCACAACATGCTTGGACATGATAGTAATGCCATGCAGAAAATTGTAAACATTTGTGCCATTGGAAATGTGAATGTAAGCAATTGTATCAGCGTACACAGCCATTTGCACACAGCACATATACCTACATACATATTATAGTATTTGCATGGTGAATCAATAGATAATTTACAACAGTCCAAATGCCAAAATGCGAATCTTTAATCTACAATCCAAAAGTTTACAACATTAATCTCAACAGCAGCATGACAAATAAACAGCAGAAACATTACATAACGTAAACATAATGAAATACACTGCTTCTCTACCTGTCCTCTTACATTTTCTCATCAGATTCACCTGCCTTTATATAACAAATAAAGAACAAATGTTAATCAGGTGTAGGTTCATGTCAGAAACAGTTATTCTGTCCTCCGTTTCCCCCCCCTCTTAATGTCCAGCAATACTGGGTGGCACACACTTGATCATCTCATCCACACGCTGTTGCCTGCGCCATGACCCCGTTTATGTTACAGTTCACCTCATCTCCTCCCTGTGTCACCTGGTTACGACAGGGCACAGCTGTTGGTCTTGTTCATGGGCGGCCGGAGGCTTGTGTCTTTGGGGAAGGTCTCCCGGCGTCTCCTCAGAGCCGGGCTCAGCCGGCTGGGCAGGTTGGTCTGCTGCAGAAGCTCCCGGAACACCTCCATCACATTGACGTTCTCCTTGGCCGAGGCTTCCAGGTAACTGTTGTTCCAGTCCAGCTCCACCGTGGACAGCACGTCCTCGCTGGACACCTGCCGTTCCCCTTCCCTATCCGTCTTGTTGCCCACCACCACGATGGGTGTGTACTTGTCCTCCTTTACCTCCAGGATCTCGTCTCGGAGGCTCTTGATGGCCTCCAGCGACCCGGGGTCGTCCACGGCGTACACCAACGCGAAGGCGTCGCTGTTCTGAATGGAGAGCTTGCGCATGGCTGGGAAGGAGTAGCTGCCACTGGTGTCCAGGATCTCCACGGTGACCTTGACCCCGCCGATGTCGTACTCCTTGCTGTGGAGTTCCTCCACCGTGCGCCGGTGTTTGGGTTCAAAGGTGTCCTGGAGGAAGCGACGGATCAGGGCCGTCTTGCCTACCCCGGCTGCCCCTAGGAAAACTAGTCTCACCCGGGTCTTCTCCTTCACCTCTAGAGACATGCCGGCTGTTTTGTTTGCTTCAAATGTTCAGTAAGGTAGTCGAGCTGAGGTTCCCAAGCAGCCGCTTATCAAATATATGCTGCAGAAAAGCTGAGCACTTGTCAGACTCACTCTTGTTCTCCAAGGAGGAAGATTTCACCTTTCCTTTTTCAAATCTACTCAGCAGTTTTTGGATGGCTTCTCTTTTACCTGTGTTTGTTCTGCGGTTTGCGTACACTGCCGGCTGATTTTGATGTGTAGGGTGCGTTTTATTTTAAAAGAAAACAAGGCTTCTCAAATTGGTCATCTGGCTCTGAGGTCTCACACACTGGCTTTTATTCCTGTTTTTGCTAACAGATCCATGCCTCCTACGAATCCAGCCAATCGGCACAGGGCAGCCTGTTGAAATGTAACATGCTGGCAGCCAATCAGGGCACTGCATGCAAATTGGAGCATGAGTAGGAAGGAGGTGACATCTGAAAGTGAATAAACATTGGCAGCAGGAGCATTAAAATGCTCCTGTGACCTGCAAGCTGATTAGGATTCAAGGCAGACTCATGCCGTTCTGACATTTAATTTCATCTGCCACTCATTCTTATAACTCAATTCCCTGCAAAGGATTGGAACATGTGAGACACATATAGAAATCCTTTTCTATTGTTTGGTGTCAAACCAGGTCTGCTTATAATTACTTTGTGAACTGCAAATCATTGCACTATTAACAATTGTGACATCTGGGGTTTTCTACTCTCTTCAGAATATCTGCACTATATATAGGGCTCTCTTCGTTTCCATTGTCAGTGCCTTATCCAGGAGCTTTTAATTATATGTTGTAATTGTCATGCCAAATACTGTACGCACTAGATGTGTTGCTAAAACTGGCAATTTTATGAATTATTCATACAATTCTCTCTTGCTCTCTCTCTCTTTCTCTCTCTTTCTCTCTCTCTCTGTGTGTTAGGTGTGTCTCTAGGTTACTGCAGAAGACCACTAATGGATTTGCTGCATTTACCGTAACATCTAAGCTAATTAGGCTGTCACTGTACTTTTCTCATTGATAGTCTAGTTCTATATACTGTTCTGCTGCCTTTTTGGAAATTGAAAAAAAAAAAAACCATCAAGGTATCATCCCTGGCAAAATGCTTCTGTTGGGTGTTGCATAATCATTGTTGCTTTTACATAACGAATGCAAATCCAATGTTGCTCAATTATTGACTTTAGTGTGACAACACCAACAGCACTGCAATGCAATTTATATTTTGTCTGTATACAACCGTTATTCGCAGGGATTTACGTCACAGGACAGTACATCTGTGATTCACTTTCTGCTGGCACCTATATTTAGCAATAAGGTGTGAAATGCTATCCTACCTGTGTGATGTAATGTCTTCCTGCTCCTCCATTCTAGTGGATTACACAGCCATGTTGGTGGAACCATATTATACCTCACCTCAAGGAAGACCGCAGCACACACGTGAATATCCAAAATGTAGCCTAACTGTAATATTCCTTGTAGATAAAGTTTTCTTTACAGCAGTATTATATTGGAAAACTTATTTAAGTAAGTTTATGTGTGAGCATTGCCTTCTTTGACTGTGCCTTCATGTGTGTGTGTGTGTGTGTGTGTGCATGTGCGTGTATGGAAATGTGACCTGGCTCAATCAATCTCCTTTCTAATTGCGCTGTTTCTCGCTGGCTGCTAACGTTCTGCTGTTATCTCTCTCTCTCTGTGTAAGCTCATTCAATTCTAATTTCAGTGTTCATTTCCCACCTCAAACAGTGGTGATTGGTTTCTGAGCAATATCAAATAAAAAAATACACTATTAGAGTTCTGATAAAGTAGATGGTGTCTATAGTGTAGCTCCTTATGTCATTAAAGAAGTGCTGGTGTGTTCGGAGGTAATGTGCATTTTGACAAGACAACGCCTAAGGATGATGCTGTTCAGATCTGACAGAGGCCAAATATAAATGTTGTCCTGTGTGTGTTAACCTTGGTTGGCACAGGAGAATGCAGATCTAAGCGAGAAAGGAGCTTAACGCCTTCATAGAGTATACTGTAACCAAATGTACTGTACATTCTTGAAAGGGTTTATGGTTCATTCACGAGCAGGACCCTTAAAATCCTGAGTCATGATATACATTTTGATTATATATCACAGTCTATGTTATCTGGATAAAGAAACTGTTTATATAGAAGATGTGCAATCTTCCTGTAGACGTTTAGATGGCTAAAGTACTTGTTAATACTGTATTTACACCCAAAGCAATGGCCAACCTGTGACAGAGTCTGCTGGACCAGCATTTACCATGCGATAGTTTTATGCTAGCTAATAAGGGGGTATGAAAAACAAAAGTATAACCAATCTGGTCACTGACTCAGTGCTGCAGTAGAACATCTCAAACTCTCTCTGCCAATAGTCACCTCTCTATATGGTCACATGGTCATATACAGTCAAATCCCCCAGTGCTAATAATAGCCCAGCAGCACACATGCTGAGGTGATGTAAATGTGTATGACAGCATCTAGAATTGACCGACCCGACCCTTCCTTCCCACGCACGCACGCACACACACACACACACAAGTCACCCATGGCTGCAAGGCTACTGACTCCTGTATATGAATATTTATATTACCATTCCACAATTTCATTATAAACCCAGCTGGGTTCCAAAAGAGAAACATATTTAATCCCAAGGCAGAATTACAATAAGATTTGTGTATTTTTCTTGAAGCTCTACTTTAACAAAGTGTCAATGTGTTTAGGAGAGAGTTGATATGCTACAGTATATAACTCTTAGATGGGGGTTACATACTAACCCATTTACCTTGGAGACAATAAGGACAATCCTTTTCTTGCACTGTTGGCTATTGAAATGCCTAAAGTTACAAAAGATAAAGATACATTATTACCTTAATAAACTATCACATTTTGGGAATATAGATTAAGTTAGAATCCTTACTAATAATGGAAACATATCCAATTGCATATAACTGCAACAGGAAATGCTCTGCAACTTGAGTGTGTGTGCATGACAAATAATGACTCCTGTTAATCCATTTGTTGTGGCAGTGAATCACGACTGAGAGTCTGGGCTATGTAGGTGGGAAAATGTTTCATTTGTGGATGCCTGCAGTTTCTGTTTATTTACATCCACTGTTGATTGCTGTGTTTGTTGGCCAACTGGTCCCAGAGGTTTTAAAGAGAGATTTCAAACAAATTACTTAAAGGTACAGAATGATTGGCGATAACATTTAATCAATCAATCATATTTACGATAGGCAAAATCCACTTCAGCCTAGTGAGATGAATAGCATTGGTTTCCTGGAATCAGTTGCTTGATCCTAAAATCACAAAAGCTGTGATTCAATTAATCAATCAATCTTTATTTATATAGCACTTTTCATACAAATTCATGTAACACAAAGTGCTTCACACTACGTCATT
>JAODOY010020197.1:0-25117 GCA_025399855.1 Forbesichthys papilliferus
TAATATATATATATTATTAATTTAATGTAACTTCATTTTTTGGTAATTCGTAGTCAATATATACACAACGATTTACATAAAAAATATAATTTATAGGGTACTTTTAGTATGTAGCCTAACTTCCGGGAACTATTTTGAGGCTCCACAATCCGCCATTGCTGTAAAAAAAACGGTCCATTGGAGTGAACAGAGATGGCGCAACCCTCTCTCTACATGGCTCTGGGTGCTACTATTCTTTAACAATGGGATTATAAACGACAGTCTTGTATCCATACCCGATGTCCTGCTGAGGTCCCTGGAGTATCAGAGTCTACGTCCACCTCTATTCCCTGCCAAAGAACAGGCACACTCCAAGTCACGCAATCAGCTGCATTACACCACAGGGTGACAACACACCGGTTATACGTTATGACGCCCCTAGCCCGCCCACCTCGCCTGGAACACACCGGTTATACTTTATGACGCCCCTAGCCCGCCCACCTCTGTCTGGAACACACAGGTTATACGTTATGACGCCCCTAGCCCGCCCACCTCTGCCTGGAACACACCGGTTATACGTTATGACGCCCCTAGCCCGCCCACCTAGCCTGGAACACACCGGTTATACTTTATGACGCCCCTAGCCCGCCCACCTCTGCCTCGTCTCCGCTGCTGCCCTCGGTCTTCAGCTTGTGGTACAGGTCCAGGATGTCTGTGCAGCTCTGGTCCCTGGGGGTGGACACACGGTTAGAGGGAGGATTGCCAGAGTAGAAGACAATAGACGAGAGAGAGAGAGAGAGAGAGAGAGAGAGAGAGACAACAGATCGAGACACACAAATAGAGAGACAAAGAGAAAAAGAGACAGACAGTGAGACAAAGAGAGAGACAACAGACAGACAGAGAGACAACAGACAGACAGAGAGACTGAGACTGTACCCAATGTAATGCAGCAGAACGTCGGTCACAACTTTAGCAGCAGCTACGATCGGACTCTGGGGCTCGTTGAAGGTGCGGGCGTTGTGCTCAATGTAGCGTACCTCCCACATCAGAGCCGAGATCCGCCTGTTGAGCACGGACAGGTCGCCGCATGAGACCGACTTCTCTTCATCACCATCATCATAATCATCATCATCATCATCATCACCAGGACTAAATGAGCGAAGACGCTAACCCGGCTTGATGAAGAGAAGCCATTAACGGTGTGAACAGAGGTCACCTGCTGAGGCGTACCTATAGTAGCGGTTCTCCAGCCGTCTGCGGACCGAGCTGAGGTCAGTGGGGTAGGCCACAGCGGTGCAGTAAAGCGGGTAGTCCCGTAGGTCGACGGGCGATGCAAACGCCTTGGCAACATCTGCACAGCAAGGGGAGAAACACAAAACGTTCACTGTTGACCACGTTTGTGATGGGGCGACCGGGGCGATCTTTCCGGGACTTTCCCGCTGGCCTACCTAGCGTGAGGAGGTCGTGGATGCCCTGGATGACTCGCTCGCAGTCTTCGTCCCGCGTGTGGGCGCCCCATTCACCTTCCTGGGGCATGTAAAGCAGGGCCATCAGCTCGTCCTCCTCGACGTCCACTCCGTCACCGACATGCTCGGGCAACGCAGCTGACGACAACAGAGACCACAGCGTCAGACAGAGGCTGGCAAAACCCACCCAAGTGTAACCCTGACACTGTCAGTGAGCCGTGCGGTTCACAAGTTGGACCTTGTTGCTTTGACACATCCTAGATGTGTTACGTGTGCTACAGCGCGTGTCGACCGAGCGCGTGGAAAGGCTCTGTGGCTCTAGATAGACAATGCGGGAAAGATGAAGAATGTACCCCTAGTGACAGCTGAGCACTTAAAGGCTGAGGCTTAAATCCTTTGTAAAAAGTACCCTCTTTAATTGTGAAAATTATCATAAATAATAGTATATTATAATGCAATAGCTTTTGTTGGCTCTAGTATCTGGCATATCTAGCACTAATTTAGTGCGCACTATGCATAATATATGCGTATATGCATAATAACATGGTAATTAGACTATATTACTCAGTATGTGAGCTCACCTTCCTCGGGAATCGGCTCCATGTCCCAGGGACTCATCTTCTCCCTCTCTTCATTATCCCACCTGATAAGCACAAATAGCTCAACATCAGATAATGCTATTCAACTGAAGAGCAGCATTCATCAATATGATGAGGTGTAGAAACCAATTAGAAAGGGTAACCTTTTGAGAGAGTGAGAGGGGGAACAAAAGTGCAGTTTCTTTACAGTGAAGCTTTGGGCTACAGTGCAAGGATGAACTCACTTGACTGCGTAGCACTGAAACAGGCTATCTGGATACTCTGGCTGTAGTGGCTGCTGGTCCTCCACAGAGCCAAACCACCAGGCATCGTCGATGATGCTGCGGAACCTCATGCCTGGGGTGGTAAAGGTGGGGTACATTAACACCAACACAGCCCTGAAACACTGCAGCTACAGTTGCTTTGTAAAACGGTGGATTTCAGAGACTTGGAGCCACGACCTCTCGCGTCATTTGATCATTTTTAATCACTTCGAGGTATCGCCCACACGGCACTGCTTTAGATGACCACGTGTGACAACTGATTCGAAGGAGCAATCACAACGTTTGTGATCTTTCGGTAAACTCCCATGGTGCAGTTGTGTAAGGCAACGAATAAAAACGCAAACGTATCATCGGGTATCAGAGTCGTGAGGAATGCTGGGGAATAACTGACCTGGCTGCCAATTGCGCTCTTTTGCCTCGTTGTAAAACTGCTGTAGTACCAAGAAATCTATGACATCAGGCATGTCGTGGTACCTGGGTGACAGAGAGCGTTAAGAAGAACGCCACAAACCTTCACAGTACAAATCACTCAGGAAACTAAAACATACTCACTTCAAAGAGAAAGAGTCATTGGTCATCTTCCCTGAGATGGGGTCAAGGAAGGCCAGCTTAAGGCAGCAGAGAGTGGGAGGTCCCACCTCATACTTGATGCCAACCACCTTCACTGACTCCTGGTCCTGAGGAGGAAAACACAGGTAGCAGGCTTCTTAAGAAGGTGCTGTACGGTGCAGTAGGATGTAAAATCTACACATTTAGTCGTTATTTTTACGCAGCCGCAATGCAACGTTTTACGTGACAACTCCTTCTGATTACAGTTGGTATCCAAGGTGATGATTGCAGGTCCCGTGGCCGGTCCTAGTAAGCTAACGTAATGAGACACTGCTCCAGGGGAAATGTGGTTATTAATATAGGAGGAGACCAAGCTTCGCCAATAAAATGAGCCACATCTATATTTTAGGTACAGCCAGGTCACACTAAGGCATGTGTCTTTACTGCATGTATCTGGCTGATAGACACTGTATTAGGTAGATTTAGATTTGACCAATCGGAGCCTTGTCTCCCTGAACGGTTTGGCAACTGGCTGTACCTTGCCTGTCTATAAATGTGCGCACACAGCTACAATAGGTTAGTCAATTTGCTCCAGATGAAGGGAGCAGAGGAGAGGGTGGGTGTTTCAATTTCAAAACCAATCATTTTTACTTTTTTTTGTGTAGCTCACATTGAAAATCTTATATTCTGCCCACAGCTGCTTTAAGGAACATCGCATTTCCTGAGAAGATGAACTTCCCTCAGACAGGAACCCCCCCCCCCCACACACACACTAAATGCACTGTGGCCTCCAGTGTGAACTTAATGACACTGCTTAATAAATGACGTCCTTTGTGCGTTACAAAGGGCTAAGCCCTCCTATAATTTGTCTGTTATAGTGCGTTCTCCGAACCTACAAGTAACAATAGCGCGTCTCACCCTGAGGTTGAGTCTGTTCCAGGGCTGTTTCTGGGGGTTGATGCTGTAGGCCTTGGCCCTACGGACAGCCCGGACATAAGCCTGGTGGCCCTGCCTGAAGTATATAAGCTGGAGGCAGACATAACAGAGTTAAGAGATGTACAGTTTCATTATTTTGTTGTTGGGGCAAGAAAAAAAACATTGTTGATTGATGCTTCAGGTGTGTGTATCTCTGTGGTGTGCTTATTTATGTTTGTAATATCTTGCATGATGTTATTGGCCATGTGTTGCTCTGTGCCATGTATCATGATGACAATACAGTATATAGTATGTATATATCATTCCATCTATGACACAGTGGGATCACAGCACATTGCAGCAGCATGTCATCTAGCCCGATACTGAAGGATGGTAAGAAAGCACGGTGAATGAAGCATGCATAGATAAGGTGTGTCTCTCTCACACACACACACACACACACTACAAAACACGTTTAAAAGCAGTGATAACTCAACCACCCCAAGCTGAGAACCAGTGTACTGAAATAATGCAAGTTACTGTTAATTAAATAAATACAAATCCTATTAAGCTCTTATGTACATATCACTTTAATATTCAGGCTACTAGGAACGTTTTTGGATGATTGAATGATATATTTACATGCTAGTAGACATGATGACAAAATAATGGAACTATTCTGATATACTGCTGGTGTGTGACCTGTCCAACTACTGTGACTGATGTACTACATGCAAGTCGCTTTGGATGAAAGCGTCTGCCAAATGCCGTGAATGTAAAATGTAACGCTCCCTTACCTCGTCTCCCATTTGTGGGACAAACGGGGAGCGTCGGGGGATGGTCTCCATGATCCATGAGGGAGGCAGCCACTCTTCTGCGTCCACACCGGCCAGAGAGGACGTCGGTTTCTGTTCGCGCGCGCACGCACGCACACACACACACACACACACGCGCACACACACACGTGCGCGCACACGCACACACGCGCACACACACACACAGCCAAACATTGTTTTATTTGACAAGCGGTTCATACACAAACCGCTGCCAACGTGAACCCTTGCCAAGATAAATATGAATATATAAAAACACAAACACCGTTTTCCTGTCGTGGTGTTACCCCACCTGTTTGGTCTGCTTCGGCTTCTTCTTCTTCTTTTTATTATTCTTGTCCCTGTGCCTCTTCCTGGCCTGCTCCCCCTGGGCATCTGCGTTCTCCCCCTCCCCCTCCTCCTCCTCCTCATCATCATCCTCCACCTCCACCTCCTCCTCGGAGCTGCTGCTAAAGCCTGCAGGTGGCGCTGGCCTCCTGGTCAGGCGCTTCGGAGGCTGGAGGTTGATGCCAGCATCGGCCGTCCAATCAGAATAGTCACTGGAGGACTCGCTGAGAGGGCATGAGCGCTGGTTAGTCGTGTAGCGTGCGGGTTAATGACACTAACAGGCCTTATCGAAGCGACATTACATGAGTGCTGTTCTGTACATATATTGTATTCATTAATTAATTCACTGATCATTCATACATATATATATATATATATACATACATACATACATACATACATATATATACACACACACACTATTACAAAATATATAATTATGTGCTGTTTTAGTGCTTAGACTATACGTATTTGATTGTTTTACGGAAAGACTAGTTATTGCATTTGGTTTTATTTTGCTTGTTGTTACATACACTGCCTACCTTTTCAGAGCTATTGTTATTGAACATTGTTGTATTGTGTATGAATGATGTGTATGTGATACAGAGGCCTGAAGCCCAGGACAAGAGTTGTGACACTTCAAACAAACTATTAGGATGACATATAGATTCAATGAAATAGAACATTAGTTTCCAGACAACAGGTTAGCTAGTCTACATTGTAGACCGCACGTTTCTACAAATTTGTCTGTTAATGTCCATTTACATATGTCGTGAAAAGTAGTGGAGCCATGGAGACAACAACCAGGACTCTGACTTTATTATCACCAATACTGACCCATAAAAGGTCAAAGGATAAAACCATCTTTCTGTTGCTTAGTTATATCAGTATTGGTAAAGCGAGACACACTGCAAACCGTTAATGCTAGCGTTACACTTCTCAACCAGTACTAGCTTGTTGAATATACACACCTAGAGATAGAGTCACTCTGCCACTGGGCCTCACCATCAGTGGAAGCATCGCTCTGGTCTGGCCGTTCTCCTGTCTGTGGACACACAGTGAATTAATATTCAAGACTACATTTTGCGTGGAGCGCTGTTTCTAGAGCAATCTTTGAAGCAGTTCAAGCACTTCACCAGCTAGGAAGTGAAATATCAACAAGGCCTTAAGCAAATGTTCAACCAATATTAAAGTTAATATTCTCTTACAGGGCACTCTTGGCAATTCACCGACAGCATTGGGCTGCACTTTAGCTATTAATAAATCAATGGACAATTTGGGATGCTGATTTACAAATGATGGCCTGTAGCCTGTAGCCATGTGCCGTCAGTCGGTTACACGAGCCGGCACACTCGATGCCCTGAACAGACAAGTTGTTATTTTCTCTCTGTGGTGTCCACAAGACTGGCACATTTGTGGGCACACCCCGTCCCAGCAGGGACACGGGTTTAACAAGCGCATTCATCTCCTTACATCTCCCTCACTCTCCGAATCAACCTGGCTGTCGGCGCTGCGTCGGCTACTGGAACGCCTGCGCCTGTTGCCAAGACGACGGACCTGCGCCGAGCGGGTCTGATAGGCGTGGCGCTGCTGCTTCTTCCTGTTGCATGGCCGCAGAGAGCGCGTGTGCGCAGCCTGCGGGTCGGCCTGCGGGCAGCAAAAAACGGGGGACGTCAACAAATGAGAGCTCGCGGCCAATGAGAGCTCACGGAGATGAGACAACGAGACGAGCGAGAACCTTGGTTGAGCCAGACAAGGGTTTCTTCCTCCTCTCTGCGTTGTACAGGGAGCATTCCAGCTCACTTTTAGCTTGTCTGCTCTTCTCCATTACCCTAGCAAAAGAAGAAGAAGCCATTAGAAACCGCACCAGGTACATTTCCTTGTTAGAAGCCCAGAGGGCTACACAAAGATATTGTTTGACGCCTCGTTATAGTGATGATGTGTACTTGCTGGCCATAGAGTTGGGCGTAAACAGGCCTTGTGTTACACAAGTCCAAACACTACCAGCCTGAACTGAAGGCTCGACTTCTGCTAAAAGAGGTTCCGCTCATTAAAAGACTGCAATGGTATGCATTGTATGTATGCGCGCGCGCGCGCGCACACACACACACACACACACACACACACACACACACACACACACACACACACACACACACACGGCAGGCTAAGTATTTCACACAACTATGCTTCACATTAGATTTTGTCTTACACACTACCATTATGGCATCCACATGTTAACCACACCAAAGAGAATGACGGACACCCATAAAAAGAATCCCCAGTCTTGGTGATGGCTCACCTGTAGACCCCGTGAGGAACCTCGTTGACCACCACTCTCCGGCTCCAGGCCAGAAGGTCCCGCTCGGTGGCGACCTGACTGCGGAGCGCGTTATGCTGCATCTGCCACAGCCCCTCAAGCTGCCCTCTCCTCCGGGGGCTCATGACGGGCGACGAGGCCACCGCCTCCCCTGCATCTTCCCCTAGGGCACAGTGGTTGTGGTGAGGAGGAGGCGCTTCTAGCCATACTGTGGGCAGGGGTGCCATCGGCCTGACGATTTGCACTCAAAATACGAGATCGTCGGTAGTCTGATTTCCCTTTCACGTGGCCAAACCGATGAACTCACCATTAATGTAGCCATTTCTTGAATTCATGCACATTGATCTTATATTCATGAACGATACGTGTAAAAAGTATCAAATCGGTATCAGTCGATTTTGCGGACAGACCGCTGCATTGCTAGCCAGAGGCTTCTACCTCATTCATTGCATTAAATTACTTTTGTCTGTTTCCACGGCCTGTGTCCGTACGGCCGATACATACCCTCTGCCTCCTCGGGCCCCACTTCCACAGGCCGCAGCTCATCCTGCCGGTTCTGCAACTGTCTGATGAGGTCATCCAGCGGGCTCTCCCCGTTCTCTGCCGTTTGCTGGCCGAGCACCTGCTCCACGACCTCGCCGTCACCTGGGCGGGGGGGGGGAGAAGTGGACCCCGGCGTCAGCGCCACATTCAACGGGACAACAAAGTGGCACGTGTGCGGTGCGGCGCGCGCCTTACTGTTAGCGATGTAGCCCAGCTGCGGCACCAGCTGCTCGTCCTTGCAGCTCTCCCTGCCCGGCACCAGCCGCTGGCAGCGGGGCGGGTGGGGGTTTCCGTCCACGTCCACCAGGAAGGGCGGCGGCATGAGGTGCGGGGCCTGCTGCGTCTGCTCGTCCAGCACGTAGTTGTTGGCGTCGCGGATGAGCGGCCGGTAGTCCGTGTGGAAAAACATGTGGTCGGGAATCTGTAAGAAGGGAGAAGGAGTGGATGGAGAGCTGCCGTTGGCTTGGCATGGTGGAGGAGGGGAGGGGGGGGGAGCGACCGCACACGCGGAACGGAGCGACGACGCTCACCTTCTCGTACGGCCGGCTGCAGCCGAAGCCAAAGATGAGCACGTGGCCGTGGGAGTCCGTGCAGGCAAAGTGCTGCCCGTCTGCAGAGAACTTGCAGTCAAAGATGGCGCCGTGGCCTTGGCCCTCAATCTGGGAGAGGGAAACACACACACGTCACAGATGTGAACTATGTGGGGGCATCTACGCTCTTTGCAATCACACGGCTTTTTTCCTGTTATGTATGCCTTGTTGACTTTTAAATATGTGTTCCCTTAACCACAAGTGAACTTTGTCTCTGTAAAGTTGTTCCTAATTGATTTGCCCGGTAAAAAAGACTTTAACTTGCCATGTTGAAGAAGTTGCGGATCTTAGCTCCTCTGGACAGGTCCCAAATGTAAATGTTGCCGTCGTGGCCAGCAGAAAGCAGGATGCGGGAGTCGAACGGGTGGGGCTCCAGCACAAACACCTCGTCGTCGTGACCCTGGAAGAACAGCGGGTAACACACAGTTGGGTGACGGGAGTGGCCGTCGGTTGGGAAGATGGAACGTGTACGCACATTCTGATAGACAACGTGCTAGATTAGAAATAATGTAAAGATGATTTCAAATCATCACACCTTGCAAGCCGCTGGTGTGATAACAGTCCGCCTGTATAGTGAAGGGCGTGGTTGATCTACTCACTGACAAAACGTGCAGCAGCTGTCCGGTGGTTGCGTTCCACACTTTGAGCAGCAGGTTGGAAACAGCGGTGATGATCGTGTGGTCTCCCCGATCCCAGGCCACCATGGTGACCACCAGCTTGGTTTTATCATCTCCATTGACAATGACACTTCTGGGGAAGTGGGGGGAAAAATACATTGAGTCCTATAATCCATGGAAGTCAGTTAAAAAAAAAAAACATCTTCAGTGTGTATAAGTGTTTATTTCTCTTACCCTGGCAGCCTGGCAGCCATGTCTAAAGTCATGCTCTTCCACTCCTGCTGCTGGTAATGCCAAATCCTAGCGGTGCCGTCACGACTGCCGCTCACAAATCTGAGGCTGGGGACACAAACGATGGCAGTTGGAGAAACAAAAAGCAGTTTCCGCTTGGTGCCATTATTTTATCAGTGCCATCGTGTTTTGTCATTGACGCACTCACCTGTCACTGTTATTGCAAAACTGGACTACTACAACTTTGTCCTAGAAGAGACGAGGGACACAATACTTGACAGTTACCGACGAGATTTAAGTGTCATGGTGGTGTTTTATGTAACTTGGTTAGTACTACTTACCGCATGAGCGTCCATCTCAGAGAGCTTCATGGGAGATTCAGCACCAAGGTAGTAGATCCTGATAATGTGATCAGTGCTGCCAGTAGCCAGGAACATGCCCCCTGGTGGCAGGGAAAATAGAATGTGCTCAGACAATCGAGGAACGCCTGACTACACATGTCCATTTTACAACTAGGGCTGGGCACTAGCAGAGACCTCACGCACGATACAATGCAATACTGATTATTTAACACAACTTACTGAATAATAAGTTGATGATGATTGAGTCCTAGCCTTCATATGGCAAATTATTTGCCTAGATATTGCCACTATATGTTATTATGATCATAGTAAGGATTAAGGGGGTTTTAAATCATTATTGTCAAAATAAGCTTACAGGCGACCATAATAATATATCAATAAAATATGTACGTATACAGTATGTAATATATCAAGTGGAAAAAATTATATATTTAAATTTTAATATAAGATAATATTTTAACATGATCAAAACAAGGGCTGCATAATAGTACCCGGTTACTTTATCAGCACGCATAGAGAACGTTAAGCTAGCAGGCCGCGAAGATATGTTGAGTTTGACGAGAAGTTCACTATCTCACATTCGCGTGTGACCAAGTTGACCCACTTACCACTGCTGAAGGAGGATGTGGACACCTGTGCACCTGGACGTGACCGCTCAATAAACTTGACTGGCTGCTCACTGAGGGAAGGAGAGAGGCAGAGAAACACAAAATAGTAAGAACTAGATACGCCTAGTTCAGCCGGCCGACACATGAGGCAACACCATAGGCCGATACCCGTATGTGTTTGAAAAGTGTGCAATGCTCCACCACCTACTGTCTAGAACGTAGCCCTTTTTAACAAGGTCGGTCAGACGGTTAGCAACATTTGCTCATATTGGCCGGTCCCGCTACAAACACTACATCCATAAATAAATACTGTAGCTTACACACATTGTCATTATGAGGAGCACATAAACATCATGTCCGATGCTTACTTGAACTTCATGCTGAGTGAATGCCACTGCCAGAAGCACACCATGCCATCAGCCCCTGTAGAAGCCAGGTAGCGCTTTGTGCCTTTAACTGCAGGACAGAACTAAGAGATGGGGCGCCATTACAGTCAAGTCACAGAGAAGGAAAACACACTGTAGGTCAACCAAGCCTGGCTAAGCTGCATGTCCAATGACATCCTGGCAGAGGGGAATGAGAATGTCCCATTCAATTACATTAGACAAGCAATAGCAGCAGAGATTTCTCTTGTGAAAGTAAAACACTTATCTCAGATACATGACATCTAAGTAAACGCTTGGCTGCATTTCTAGTTGACCAGGAAGACTCTCACCTGTATGGAGGTGATCGAGGCAGCGTGGCCCTGCAGGATAGTGATGGGGGCGCAGGTTCGCAAGCACCAAACTCGTATGATCTTGTCACAGCTGGCTGAGGCGATGAGCGTGTTTTCGTGGTTGACGGCCATGTCCGAGATCTCTGCCGCGTGGCCGCGGAGGGTGGAGAGGAGCCTGCCATCGTCTGTGGCCCAGACTTTCACCAGGCAGTCATCTGAACCCTAAAGGAGAGATTGCAGCCATTAGAACGCTTGCATCCATGCAGATGAATATGCACGTCCATAATTACAATAAAAATGATTTATTCTTCATACATCAAGCCTAAATAACTGATGTGCTGCATAATTGAATACAGTTAGTGAAAAAGTAGCACAGTTTGCTGCTTTTGCGACATCTATAAAAGCTAGCAAATCGCACACACTAGTGATTATGGGGGTCAACTGCCAGCTGAAAGGTCTAGGATTCCATTCCCAGCATGCCCAGTCTGTACAGCTGCACACACCCTTGAGCAAGACCACTAAAACCTACCTGCACAGCCGATTAATATTTGTACATGTACCGACGGTCGCTTTGGATCCAAGAGCCTTATGGTAACATCGATAAACGTTAGATAGCAATACAAAACGCAGGAAGCATTGGGGTCGTGAGCATGAATCAAAACTCAACTGTAAATATCCGCCGGCCTGTGCGGTCGAAGGCGACGCAGTAGACCGAAGAGAGGTGGCCGAGGATCCGCTTGTGGATCTTCATGTGTTGGTAGGTGGTGGCGGGCAGAGCGTGGCTAAAGCGGGCCATGCCCGTGGCCTGGCGTGAGCCCATGATGGACACTGGAGGGAGAGGAGCACACAAGACGACGTTTAGCCGGATGGAAAGGCATTGCGGCCCAGTGCTGTTGGCTTTACAATCAAAAAGGTGACAAGCATACCGACGCTGGGAGGGTTCCCAGAGCTGACCGGGGGTTCTGGTGGACGGCCTCGGTGGAGAGCGGCGCCGGCTGAGCCACTGCATACATTGTGGCTACAACCTACAAGATGCAAACAGCAAAGAACTTTTTCCCCATACCAAGGTGTATGGTTTCTTCCATGGTATGAATAAAAACAGTATAGGGCCCAGGTATCAAACACCTCATGATACCATACGTTACACACTCACAGTTTATGGGCATAAGATGAACCTTAAGAGAATGGAATAGCTTACTTTTAGAGGTACGAAGTAAAGACTGTTTTCCCAGCCCCAAAAGGGTGTGGGCTCCAGGAACACTAAGTGGAATCTCCTTCTCTATGAGTGGGCCTATACGCTTGCAAACACGGAGAAGGAAGTCTGCAGGAATGTGCTGGTTCAAAATAACCTGCCAATGTCACAGAAACAACATAATCATGATTTAGGTATTGCAGCAGTAAATGTACAACACCAAATTGCACATCGTGTAAAAAGCAGGACAAATACACACATTTATTTTTAATACACAGAAGATACAAATTAAGTAAATGGCAAATCATTGTTATTGTTATAGTCTGTAAAACTATAAACATTTGAAATAAAATAAAAATATTGAAACATATATGCATATAATAATGGCGTCACATTAAATTTAAAGCTTGAAAAAGTTACAAATCAGATGTAGTTCTGTTTTTATTCCAAAGGTGCAAAAAACATTCAGAGAACTGCTAAGTATACGATCCTCCCTCGGTTACATGTCGCCAATCAGAAGCTCACCTGCCTATTTTTCCGGTTAGGTCGAAAAAGGAACTGGGATTTCATTCGCCACATTGAAAGATTGACAATGTTTAAGCCAATCGCAATGTAGCCTCTTTTAACCCCGCCTCTTACGCGCCCACACAATAGATAAGCCTGCCTGGATATAAGCATTTCTGGACGGGCCTACACCGTTTCATATGTAATTTAATTATTACTAATAATCACATACAGATGGGTAAAATATAAAGAACAATTGACACTTTTATTAAACGTATTCCTTGTTACTTAGCAATTATAATTTACATACTGAACACGCTTCATTTGACGAAAAGTTAAATATGCAAATGTCTACTCACCCAGTCTTCGAAGGGTCGCTTGCATTTCTTCCCATCCCAACTCCATCGTTTCGGAATTAACTAAATAATATGTATTTCCTTATTAGTAAAACATGACACAAACTCTAAAGACACTGTATAATTGTATCGCTAATTGCATGCCGAAATAACCAAGTACAACTGTAGCATGTGGCAAAAAGTCTGCCGTGGCAATATTGCGGAAACCACACATGAAAATAAAAACAAAAACAACGTGGTAGAGAGCAGCTTAACCGACCTCATACTCCTCCAGTTCTTCCACGAGAATCTGAGAATAGACAACGCTAGCGTTAGCTGTTAGCATAAGCTACCTATTCAGAAATAGTATGCCGACAACATAATCAGATATTCTTTTTCTATGTCAGGAATACCTGTGCTGATTTTTTGCAAGGTCCAGACTGCAGAAATCTGGCAATGAGGTAGTACAGTTCTGAAATTGGGCAGATGTGTGTTAGACGCTACCGTTCGTATAGAGCAATGCTATATAGCAGCAGGCTGCACATACTAGCTGATGTGCAGTCGCAAACTATACTAGTCATTATTTTTGCGTTAAAAGCCAAATAAACCGCACTCACCAGCTTCGATTTGTGAGCACTGATCTTTTGCCATCACTTGATAAGAACAGCGACATTAGACAAACTAATTTTAGCTTCCGTGTTAGCTGGCTAGCTAACGTTAGCCAGGTCTGTTTAGCTAACGAGCTATTGAATGGCCTCCTATCTCGAGTTGTTCCTTACCACCTGGTGCTTTGTGTTAGCGCCCTCCAGTGGCTAACCGTATGAATTGTGGGTGTCATGTAAATTCCAAATATACAATTCAGTCTATATCAGAAGACAGATATTAAATCCTTGTGTATTACATATTTGTTCAAATCACGATAGTCTCGCTGGTTTATTCGTATCTTGTATCTTACAGTCCAGAATCACATCAAAGCTGGGGCTATTTCAATTCCAAGTATGTTCGAGTACTGCTGATATATAGCCTAGCATATTGCTACAGCCAATTTTTTGGACTCGCCAGACCTGAACCGCATTCAACATCATCAACGAGAACTAACTGATTATATTACCAGTGCTGTTAAATATTAAACTATTTAAAGTCGACAATAACCACATTTACTCTTATTAACACTCGTGCATGTATAGAGTTGTATATACAACTCTATAAATACAACCACAACAGTGGAAACTACTTAATTGGTGTGTCCAATGTATGTAACAAATAGCATCTGAGAGGCACCGTTGTCACATAGAAGGTGCAGCCCCCTAGACCACCTGCTCTTCTGGGTTTGGGAGTTGGCTATACCAGGAGGGTTACATTTATTTTATTTTATTTTATTAAGGTTTTTAAGATCAGATTTCTGAGGAAGTGTTGGGGTAGGAACTATCCAATTTTATGTGTTTTAAAATAACCTTTATTATCAAAATTATATTTATTTAATGTATTTGAACCAAATGCCTTATTTAATCTTTAATTTACAGGTAGCCAATATGATGGAGTACAAACAAATCTGAGTGGGAGTTGACAACCCTAATATCCTATAGCAAGTTTGACATTTATTCTCCAAGAATTCGTATCTATTAGATAGTATATTTTCTCTAGATACCTATGCTAATAGTTACTCATTTCTATTCTGATAGTTATTATTAACATTTTAATTCATACTAGTAACTATTTATTTTTTACTTGTCATTGATAATGACTAGTTACAATTACTACTGATAGTTCATTTTAAAATGTTACGAGAGAAGCACATAAACTTAAATTGCAAAAAAATGCAATTTGTTTACTATATAGATATACTATTGGAGTAAACACTACAGTAGTATCTAACGAATATATACTATTGCAAAAACACTAGTAACTATTGGAATATATACTAGTATCTACTAGTAACTATTAGAATATTTACTAGTAATGGAATCTAATAAGATACTAAGTCTTGGAGAATAAATGTCAAAACTATTTCCATACATTGACTTTGACTTCAATAGAGACATAATGGACAGACAGGATAGACAGACAGATAGACAGACACACACACACACACACACACACACACACATTTGTCCTCAATGGACATAAAGGATGTTTGGAGTGTGTCTTCGAGGAGATGTAAAAGCAAAAGGCCTATATGCAATGAATGTAGGCTCTACTCAGGCTGCCAGGTATAGGAGTGAAGTCAAAATGTGTCACTATGAAACCGTTTCTGTGACTTGTTCTTGTCACCTAGCAGTTAATATAATATATTATTATTATTATTATTATTATTATTATTAATAATAATAATAATAATAATAATAATAATATGTATGATGCAAGTGGGCAAACGAAAGTAAAGTGAGTATTGAATTAGCCCACTGGTCAGAGCTGTGCCCACAGCACTACTGACCACCTGACAAACAGCGGGTCAACTGAGAAAGCTAACAAACAACAACACACTAATATATTGTAAGTTATAAATTAAGTCAAGACCAAAAAAGAAAGGTGTTATTGCAGCGCAAAATGACAACGTATTTCTTTATTGTTTAAATATATTTTTGAAAATTTTAATATTTATGTACACGGCCAATAAATCTCCACACTTTTGTTTTAACGCTGATGTTCTTTTTAGAAATATGGTCCAGTGGGCGGCACTGTTGCTTTCTTCTACCATAGCACTAAACGGGGAGCAGATAAAACATTTATTTTCAATATCAATCTAGCCGCATTGATCACCGTGTTGAGCGTGGGCTATTGACAGACGTAGGTAGCCTTCTTGCGTGAGGTGTGTGGGTTGGATAAAGATTACAATTCACACAACGCAGGCAGCAGCTAGGCTTTCATTCTTCGCCTTCAGCAGCGGCGTGGCGTAGTCAGCTCTTGACAAGTTTGTGGAAGAAGTGCCTACGACGAGGATCAATCGTATTTATGCTTTTATTCCCCAATATCATGTCTCGTGGATTTGTCAGGTCCGGGTAAGTGAATGCCATTTTATGGCTGATGAGTAATAGAATAGGATATGTGTCCACTTCGCTTGTCTTATTTCACAGTTGTCGCCACATTGGTGGGGAGCCAGACTGTGCGCAGTGTGAATTAGTTTGGCACCTCACCTCTTCCTTTCAAGAGAGACTGTCCAATAATGTGACATCTGCTCTTGATTATGATTATAAATTTACAGTATAGTCTACTGCGGAGCTTTGTTTTTTTTCATGCACTAATCTCATTACTATGCTGGCTAATTATGAGCATAATTACTCATTGGGTTAAACAATAACATTTAAGTCATAAAACCTCAATTGAAACCAACTGTAAAGCCAAAAATATTTCCATAAGTGTATAAACAACAACAACAACAACAACAACAACAACAAACTATGTAGGCCTAAGTGTAAATTTGATCAGAATGATTTATTGAAGGTCTGCAATAACTAAAATAAGATTGTCGTTCCTTTTAAAAATGCCAGTGTCCTTCGCTGTTTGCATTATTTTCCAATTACATTAAAATTATGAGTCAGAGCAATTTGCATTCTGTATAACGGAGGAGAGCAAACTAATCATTGTATGATTTAAGCAATAACTTATTTAATTGGCTGTCTACTTCGTACATTTATGGCTTTACCATAGGTTATATGTGGGCTACTATGGATTATAAAGATAGGTCAATTGCAATGTAAATTTGAGGTTTATTGGCTAATCGTTTTCCAAAGGCAGCATTGTCATTTTCTAATGAAAAGCTATTTATTTTCTTTCACATATAATAAGGTAGCAAGGCTACTATTTGTCAAAAATATTGTGACAGTTAGGTAACCGATGACAAGCAGCCTTCACTCTGATGTTACAGAGCTTGTAGGGAAAGTAGGTTACTGGGCCATGTCCTGCAAGCTTTAACTGAATGCTAGTCTGAATATTGCTAGAGCTGCTTAGAGTGACTGTGCATGCACAAATGATGTAGGCCAGCCTAAGTGCAAAGTGATCTTTGCTTCTGACTGTCTCTTTAAGAAAATCAAGCGGCACTACACATTGAATAAATGTTGAATGTTAAACCAGTGCCAACTCCATACAACTTAGGTACAAATTAAATGAGTGAAATAGGCTACTGCATGACAGTTGTTTGATGATAGGCATATATTCTTGAAACTTGTTTTTGCACCAGACAAGCCTCTTTTGTTATATCGCTACTCTTCTAGAATTGAATTTCTATTGTAAATATTATATTATGTCAGGAATACAACACACTTTAATATATGTTATATAGATATGTGTTTTATGAGCTATTTGTGTTCACGTATGATTGATGATTGTTTGCATGCAATGTACAGTTTAGATAGTTTTGTTGTTGATTTTATTTGCAAAATTACCTCCATCCATCCACCTGTCTATATATTTATGAAGAGAAAGGCCAGATTTCCCAGTGATGAGCGAGTGGCTGACAAACACTCCATGATAACCCAATAGCAATTTGCACATGGACATATACAGTATAGATCAATATACTGTATAGCACATGCTTCAATATCTCTTCAGCTCCTATCACAGTGACATCTGTGGGCTATAGGCTCGCCACCTGCTAACTAGAATTTGAGTTAAACGCATTGGCTAATTGATTATATTCAGTGGGTATACTGTAATTAATGATATCGTCCCATAAGAAATGTATTTCCAATATACAAATATATTTATCACGCAGCATAAATAGTTTGCCGAAACATGATTTCAAACATGACCGCAGCTCTTTCACATTTTGTAACGGATACTAATAGGTACAGTATGATGCACCTAAAATATGTGCCTAATAGATGTTTGACTACTGCCTGTGCATGCTTCTGACGTAAGATAATCAATGTGAAAATATAGAAAACTATTTTAAAAAGAAGGTCAAAAAGACAAGGCATTATGTCTCATGATGATGATCATCGTGTTAGGTACAGTAGCTCTTGTAAATGTCAACCAGCCAACTAAACCATGTGTATTATTATATTGTGTATATTATGCATATTAATAAAGCGCTATAGCACCCCCTTCTCACACTTAACATATGCATTGTGCTGCTGCCAATAGTCTCCTTTCGATTGTTTGGGGGACACCATGTAGCACATGCTGGTATTCATGTCACCCTCATTAACCGTCTAACTGTGACAGACAAAATGCTAAGCAGTTATATAATTGCTCCTAGATGTCACATTGCTGATGTAGCTGATGTCGCGGTGCACAGCACACCTTCACTGCTCGGTGTCTTCAGGTTCCGAGCATATAGGGCATCCTTAAGACACAGTTACAGTTCTTACAGCCCCCTCTAGTCCCCCTGTCCCAGGTCTAATTCATCACATTTTGTGTATTCTCTTCACACATATGCTATTCATTTATTAATGGTACATAAGGAAATTACTTTTGGCAGAGATAATTAGGATGTTGCTCGCTGTATTTTGCCGGTATTAGAGTGGTGCGAAGCAGATGGGGAGTCCTCTGAGTTGTTTTATGGACACAGTGAAGAACAATACTACTGTATTGCATTCTCTTATCTATACTTGCTATCTTTCTTACCCACAATACTGTTTCCAAATGTTCCATATTGATCTGTCTCACTCTTGAGGATTGGGTGTGGTCACACTGTCAGAGGGAAGAGGGGAACATTTGTCACAAGCTGTGTGGGCACAGCCCTAGTATGAATGACCTAGATGTGATCACAATATTTTTCTCAGGGTGTTGGCGCCAACGTCTGTTACAACAATCCACCCTGAAATAGATCTGCTACACATACTATGATGCCAGACAGGTTTAACATTATCAGTGAATATGAAGTCATCTGCCAAGCTGGCAGCAGTAGAGCGAAGAGATTCATTCCTGCCCTTACTAAAAATAACACACAAACTTACTTCACATAAGAAGTTCATGTGTGTCAGAGTTGGTTATAAAAAAATACAATTCATATCTATATTTCATGAAAAGAACTTGAATTAACCAAATAAATGATCTGCAATATTGATACTTAGTTGAATACTGAAACATTATTCTTCTCCAGTTTGTTGTGGGTGTTTTATAATCGGTAGCCTGATGTGCCATTTTTTTTTTTTTACACAGAATCATATGGGAACCCGTACATTGAAATGGTTTGGAACAGGGCAGGCACTTTCAAAAAATACTTTGCAGGCAATTGGATGAGCCATCTGTCTATCATGGGCTGACGCCACACCTAAACCGCGCCCGTAGCTGCCAGTACAGTGCTGATTGGTTCAAACAACTGACGGCAGATACTGATGAAGTCAAACTTCAACTTGCGAGATCAGGATGGTATCACCAGGCTAATATGTGTAACCCAGCTTCTTCTATTGTAATAATTATATTAGTGTAATTAATATTATTATTATTATTAATAATAATAATAACAATAATCTTTATTCTCATAGCATTTTTCATACATAATTGCAGTTCAGTGCTTTACAGAGAGGGAAAACATGTACACTAGTTGTGCTTGTACAAATACAGACAAAACATGAATTAAAATGGTTAAATAAATCTTTTTTTTTTTTAAATTAAAACAGGTGTTAGTAAAAGCAGACATGATGTAACCCCATACTGTAAGATCGTTTTAAAATGCTTATTCCAGTCCTTGAATATTCCAAAGATTCCTAGTCAAAGTGTGAAATTACACCCATATTAATATCACTGGTACAGTATTGACACAGTATTTAAATAGACTGTCTCATATGAATTAATTCAGCTCTCCAAACAAGTTTGATGATGAATCATAATCCCTATTGTTGTGGTCCTCTTTGCTTCTGTTTTCGTTTCTAGGAGACGTACATCAAATGTACATTTAGAAAGCTCTAACTCTTATTATCATTAATAATGAAATGATGAAGTATGTGTTATAAGTTTAGGCTTATATTTATTGTAGTAATGAGACAGGTTAAGTTTTCCATTTGTGTATGTTTCCTGGTGCACTTAAACTGATAATTTTTTTGTTTTGTTTTTATTTTTTTAATTATTTTTTTTAAGTGCAACATTGTCTTATAGCTTGTGAGCAGAGAGAGGATTTATTTACGAGTAAGAAAAGACTATAGTGCCAAAAGGGCATGGTAGTCCTTAGAAAACATTTGGGTCACCATATTCTAGGGCCTAGAATATGGTGACCCAAATGTTTTCTCACACATGGCCTTAGATAATTATAAAGCAGCCAGCAAGAACAGCACCTTTTATCTTTGTGTTGATTTTGAACAAATCGTAAGACAACAGTAACGCTCCTGTTTCTTTCAGTGATCTGCTTGTCGGTTAGTTGTCATTATCATGTAGCATTTATTTGTCAGTGTTTATGGATTGGACAGGTTCAACCTGCCCCAATAATGTTCCACTATAGACGTTTCTTATCATCGGTCACTTGAAACTGTCAAAACCAAGTATGAAGTCATCATGTCAGATGAAATAATTTCGCTCATAACTACCCACTGTGGGCAACAATGACACATTAAACTTTAAAGTACAACTGGTTTCCTGTGGTAGGTCACCAGAAGAACCCCTGCTGGGATTTTTGATTGGCTGAGATGTTCTCTTCCCACTGGGAAGATGGTTAGAACTTGAACACAGTTTCAGTGAAAACAATATCAGTGTGTGTTATTTTTAAACAGTCTTTTTTTATCTTGCTTCTAAGAAGGCTACATATTTAAATGTGAGTTCATTGACCTTGTCTTACTCGTTTTATAAAATGGTGAACGCATACTATATGTTTTGCCACGTTGTGTCAAAAACAGGATCAGATACTATATATTCTATCATATTACATGTATGTTGTTATTTTAGTATTTCATCACACTAAGATTATTGTGGACTCACACTGTGAGTCAATTTTCAACCAACTGTGATTGGTTTGTTAGGTCTGCATGAGCTGAACATTGCTGTTCAAAACACTTGATGTCAGCGTTAGAGAAGGAGAAAAAAAATGTGATCTCAACCACAATTACAGTATGTTTGAACTTGTATAGTGATTATTCGAGTTGAGTCAGTGGTTTGAGGTGCATCGCTGCCTTGGATGGTGAAAGGAAGATAAGCACATGCATCTCCACCACACATTGTTACCATGGGAACACAGAGAACAGCAGTACCACAGTCTAATTAATGACAGCTAGTGCTTCAGAGTAGGCCTGAGAGGACATTACCAATGGCGTACATTTCTATGGGAAGTAAAACTTAATTTCCCAGTGATTGCCCATATTTGTAACAGTGTAAATGGAGCTAGAGTTTTAACTTTACACTGGAATTAAAACCTCACATTTAAACTATGTATTAGGAGCATATGGAAAAGGGTTGCTCATGAGCACTGAAAGGCAACTCATTATCCCATAGCCTGACCCACATAAATAGAGACAAACACATTTTATCATAGGCGGATGGTGAATACTGCAGTAAAATGTGTGAGATCTTTATGAATCTTACATGTTTCACACATGTTGGCTAATGGGGTACAGTAGCGATGATGCTATCAGAGTGATCTGCAGCATCACCCTCCTGCACTTAAACAATATTTTAATGTGTAGGCTACTGTAAGTGCTAATGTGACTCACCCGAAGACAGATGACATATTAAGTTCTTATTAAACTATGAATTCAGTGACTTCAGCTCACATTTTCACGTTAGAATAATTGTAATTCTTTATTAATAAACAGTTACAGTTACAGAATGTAATATAACACACCTGGCACGAACATCAAGCTTGTTACTTCCCTGTAGATTGTGACTTTAGCACCAATCCCATTACCGGTCTATATTTTCATGCTGTAAGAACATGTGTGAACATTTATATGATTGCATACAAGAAGATTATACATGTATACATGTATCTGAGAATATACTGTAGTTAATAATACACCACCTATGTTTCAATCTTTCATTCATCGCTCTAAAATAATTATTTTTATATAATATTAATATTGTCACAGTTTTTTCTGTGGCCTTTCGGTGGGGTCACCCACTCTTACTGGGGTTCAGGAGAGACTTACTAGTTTTGCGTACATACTGTATAGGTTAAGGAGAAATTTAGCAGGTATGTTTTATTTCATTCTCGAGGCATCTGAGAGTTGTGAAACATTTTATAGTTTCCCTGCATGGAAGAAACAGGGCAGACACACACACACACGCACACACACACACACGCACACACACACACACACACACACACAAGCTATACTGAAACAATGCATAGACATTTTCTCAAGGGTTGGCCATTTGAATGAGTTATACTGCTCAGTCTAAACCTACTTGTGTGCAGTTACAATGCACTAATGTTGATGACTATGACAGTATCTATTAGGGATGTCACGACAACCAATACTTCGGTACCAAGTCGATGTCAAAATGTAGAAAACATGACGGTACTAGTTTTTGTACAGTATCGTGGGCAGGGGCGGAGCCAATGTGGGGGCATGGAGTGGCATGTGCCCCCCCTATTTTAATTGAATGATCAGTTTAAAAAGAATTACAGCATTTAAGTGACCCTCCGTTTTCTCCTGTGCCCCTCCACTGTAAATATTCTGGTGCCGCCCCTGGCTGTAACATATTTTTAACATTAAAAAACGTGTGACTGACCTTTCCAGGGCACGGCTACATTGTTTGTTGGTCACTGCCTACAGTCACACATAGCCAGACGTTACTTGCGTCAAGCACAGAGTCCTCACAGAGTTGCTCATGTGACGTGATAGTGCTAATGGACGGAAGAGGCTGGGACCAGTCGCTGCCATGTTAACACAGATCACCGGAGATGAACGCAAGGTGTAAATTCAAAATGAATATGTAATGTACATAAAACAAACAACAACACGTACATAAACAGCCATACAATGCACTAACCGGGAAAGCACTTTGCCGCACCGTGCATCTGTGTGCGCCTCCATACCCTCTCACATACATAACAGGTATCCTGTAAATCGAGCCCTCACCTATTTAATTGAGGACATAATAACGCTTAGGTATAGTCTGTAATTGCACTACAGGTCCACTAAGTGGTGCTTTAGACCAAAGACATATTAGTTGTGCAATCTTACAGTAAATATGTTTCAAAACCATGATCATTTGATATTGAGATTCACAATGTTTCACATTACACAATGAACCATTATAGCACATATTTGAGCCTAGAGACCAAAAGCAACGACTTGTCCCTCGTGGTTTGGTTTCAACCCCAAGAGTAATGATGGATACATCTTGCACAATCCTGTTAAAGTCCATGCAGCCTGTCTCATATATCTGGGTCCTGACCTGGAATATGCAATGGCAATTTATTGTAATGCTCATAATGTGAATGTGATGCAATCGCAAGCAAATACAGGCCATGACTAATGAGGGCAGGACAGGATATGTGTGGTGAACATATACCTTTTTTTCAGACAGTTGACAGGAAAGATGCATTCCTTTCAAAATGGCAGGCTAGATAAGACAGTGCATACTAACTCAGCATCCATGGCCACTATCACTGGCAAGTACTTAATTTGCATTCAGCTCTTGTCCACAAAGTGAGTCTGGTGTGCACATGGCCTTCACAGTCTCAATGCACTCCACGTGAAGACAATAAGCTGTGCAAATGGTACGTGTGTAACGTGCCGGGCAGTGTTGTGATTCTAGACTTCCCTTGCTTGTGTGCTTTTGCTGCAGGTCATTTACAGTGATAGAGGCCTTTTCCCTGCACTCTGAGAACTGTCAGGAGTTATATCCATTCATATCTACCTCTGAATTGGGAAATACATTTGAGGCAGGCTATAAGTTTCACAAGAATATTCTAAAGTTGCATTGCATAATAATGTATACATATTACAACTAACAGCATTTGAGGTAGTTCATTTTGATTTTGTTGTAGTTCTTTATAGCACAACACAATTAATTATATTTATTATCGTTTGATTAATTCATTTTAATGAATGCTACAGTATGCATGATTGTGTGCATACAGACATTGAAGCCTGCAATAAACCTGTTTTAACACATACATGGTTGTTTCAGAATAGGAGGATACTGTCTGCTTGTCAAAGTACAGTTGCTTAGGTCATTGCTGCCCACAACCCAATTCTGCTATGCCACCAGGCCACCTACTGCAAATAGCTGGCAACGTTGATCTGTAAGAGACTGAGAGGTAATGCCAATATACACCTTTTGCATTTGGCAGTAAACCTTGTCAACCCTGAATTAAAAAGCAGACTCATTGAATTTTAAGTAAGGTTCTTTATGAGCATGGATTACAGTTTATTTTTCTCCATCTGCAAACTGTAATGCTCATGTTTAGGTCTAGAAAGAGAACACATTGTATTTAACAGGGTAACTTGATTGGTTAATTTAATATTTTACTGATGATTTTACTGATTTCACCAGATATTTCTCTTATAAGTAGGCTATATATATTTTATATAGAAAATATGGTGTGAACAGGTATACTGTAAAATCAAAAATTTTACAGCGCCTCTAAATGGATGCTACGCGAATTGCAGGTAGATTAAAGATACCGTATTACTTTAGTTTATATTGTTTCATATCTTCTCATTCTTAGCAGCATATATAAAATATTCCCTATTCTCATTTGATCACATTTTTAAAAGAAGCTTATAGCCAGAGGCATATCTGATTCCTGCTATTAAACAAGACAGACAGTGTTATTCTAGAAAAAAATAATTGTTTATTATAAAACATAATTATCTATTACGTGAATTTATAGCTAGATAGACGAACAGAAATAACTAAATGACAAATAATACATACACTGATTTTTATTCTCAGTAGGAACGTTAGTCTTTTAGTAGTTTCTCCGGACCACTATGCGAATTGGACTTGCACCACATCCATTTCCGTCCCACGTGAAGTGCTCCATGCGTGTGCGAAGTTTAATATAAGCGTCAGATTTCATATTTTCCGAGTGTATGATTGTCCATAACAGCATTATGGAGGACATAGAAGACGACGTTCAGTTGGGCCAGAGTTCCGAGGAGGAAGACTGTGAATTATCAGATGGAGAGGTCAGTGCGCGTTAACGATCGCTAGCATACAGTAACGTTATAGTCAATATGGGTTAGTAATGACACTACTGTACGGTAGTGATTATGTCCTTCTCGTCATACTCTAAGATAACAATATATATTATAATAATTATATATATATATATATATATATATCT
>JAODOY010020218.1:0-25114 GCA_025399855.1 Forbesichthys papilliferus
TGCAGCGCCCACAAGGTCCCCCTGCTCAAGAAAGCACATATACATGCCCGTCTGAAGTTTGCCAATGAACATCTGAAGGATTCAGAGGACAACTGGGTGAAAGTGTTGTGGTCAGATGAGACCAAAATGGTTAGTGGGCAAATGTACAAAATCAGCAGGGGATCAAATACATTTTTTTCCTCACTGTACATGTAAAATGTATTTTAAAAATATCATATAACCTGCTAATGAAATATCCATATCATTAAAAATATAGGCTATATCCTAAAGTTTAAAGTAACTTTGACATGTGCATTGTGTTTCTGGCATTTTTACTGTAAGCAATTGAATAATTTAGCTTAGAGTATTAAGCAAAGAGAAACATTTAGAGCAGTTTTCCATGCATGCTTTGAAATAATATAACACATTTATTAGCTGGTTTCATTTAGGCTATACGGCTTTTTTATATGTCACTATTTTGTTCTCACTGCATTTTACAATGAATTTTTTCCTTTGAAGATGCACACAGTAACTGTAGCAATATGAAAACTCATGCAGGGAAGAAAAAGTAGCTCCACTGGTATAGAGTGGGGACTACATTCTTACCCATTGAGTTAAAGTGGACCACCTTGGCGCGCAAATGTTCAAATGCCCGCATTCAATAATTACACAGGCAGAATTTGCATTAAGTAGGTTATACTTTAGAAGAATAACAAAACTTTTCCAGTCTAAACTTTTCAAGCACAGCTTCACAGTCTCTCATCATCTCCTGGGTGCCATCTTTAATACAGCCCAGATAATGTTGGAAGTATAATTGGTCGCTTATCAGAGGCAGAAACACGCAGAGCCATTGTCAATCTGTCTTTTGTTGTTATAAAGACGGAAAAATAAGATGCAATTTAGAGACTTTTAAGAGGTGATCTTTTTTTCTTCCCTCGCCTCAATCACGGTGAAATTGCCTCTGGGTGAGGCCTGTAATTAAAGCAGAAGATGTTCTCGCGCCTTGAATGCGCGACGCGGCGCTAAAATAAAACCTGGAAGCTCTAATAGCACGGCGCGCTCCCTGTGCCTGACGCGCGCTAAAACCGCTCTAAGGCCGCAGGTATTATTGTACACACAAGCTACATGTAATCATCATGCTTACATCAGGCGCACTGTTAGTCACTGCCGAATACAAAGCGGTCTATGCATTGGGAAGTGTGTTTCATAAAGGCTCCACGAGGCCCGGCGTTATTTTCAAAAGGAAAAACATTGCAAAGAGATTATTTCACTCTTTTGTATGAGGCATGGGAATGTATAGTGTAGTAGTTATACCACTCCAGTTTCGATATTGTCTAATTCGTCTGGTTCTCCTGTATTACTTTATACATCACATATATGTCCTGCCTTATCTATGCATTTTCCCCTGGCATTCACCTGCCACCACCTGGTTGTATGCCACTCTGGATGGCTCGTGGCCCCGGGCTACAGGCCTGTGCCAGCGGGCACGCTGTGTCGCAGCCAGCCAGTTCCAGATGCGGGCTGCATTAGCGCCTGACAGCTTGTCATGCCACCTCCTCCGCTACTACACACACACAGCCCCATCACCTCCTGCTGAGATGAGGAGGAGCAGCACATACAGTATAGGCTATAGGAGTGTATGTCAGTGTATGTGATATGTGAGTCTTAACTTTTCCCTTCCGTTTAAACACCGATATCAAGTAAAAGCAGCAGGCCATCTTAACATAAAGGCCAAAGCCTACAAAAACGTATTGACTATAAATTGAGTTATAATGTCATAATGCTGTTCCAGCAGTTTCAGCTTTGCATGATTCAATTGACATAGTCCTACTTTAAGTGGACAAAAAGCTAAAAAAAAAATCTGACACTTTTATGAATAACAACAATTACAATACAAATCATACAAGTATTATAATAATAATAAAAATAATTATAATTATTATTATTAATAAACATATTATTATTGCTGTAATTATCAAAGCCTATGGTTATCAAATATTTTATGGCACAGCATGTTTCATGGCTAATGTAGGCTAATAGCGTGAGATGAAAGAAGACATACACAAAAGAGAAAAGTGCATCAGGTAAGGCAGACAATTACCTTTTGAGCTAGCTACCGTGTTAGCTAGTGTTATTATGAAATGGCCTGATGAACGGTCGTCCAAAAAATCCTCCAAAATGAACAAAACGTGATAGCTTAGTTAGTAGGCTAATTTTTTTAATCATTATTAGAAACATGCAGAAATCTCTTAAAAATGTGTATTTTATCACCATGATGTATATCTAGCCTATACAAATCCTTCATTTTATCTCACGATTTATAAATATTGACTACTGGCTATCTTAATTTTCAACCGTTTTTCACTGAAGGGTTGCAAAAGTTGGATCTTACTTGGGATTTTATTTATTTTATATGTAAGCAATTTTAAAGATAATTAATTACCATTAGAATTAAATAAAGTTGTGGAATTAATCTAACATGGCAATTTCCTACAACGGAGATGCTTTTTCAAATACATTTTACATTGATTTCGTACAATTAAATGCTAAGGCTGCTGATCCTATACTGTTAGAACCTCCATAATAAAAAATCAATTTCCAAAAGGTGAATCTCCGTTGTATATGGTTGTTGGGAATTAAAAGGTCAAGCCAGGTTAACGAGGGAACTAGAGAAAATGAAAGTCGTTCGAGCCTTACCTGATGCGAAAACAATTTGATCGATTATCTGGATATTGGTCTCCACCTAGTGGCCATCTTGTGAACTGCAAGTGCGTAAAACTCGATTCCCATAGTAAAGAGACAGTAGAATTTGTAAGTAAAATATTTATTCAGTCTAGGATACATAATTGTGTTATATTTGGTTATTTGTCTGATAGAAAACACACTAGCTTTTCAAAATAAAAGCAAGGTCCATTTAATTAATATTATTCAATTACAGTTTTAAAACACACTTCAATAAATACTTTTATTTTAAAATTTCTATTTTACAAAGACATACAGTGACAGTTAAAAATATTCAGAGGAACAACATTGCTTTGAAAGGTCAAAGGTGTAAATAGGCAAACACAGACATTTGTGATGTGTGGGGTCATACGGTACTCAAAATACCTATAAATACTTCACAAGTGTTTGATAGAACTTCCCCAACAACACCCTAAACAGGCAAACACCACCAACAACCAATTAGTTGGATGAATTTGCCACATGATAAAGTCAAAACTTTGCAAAGATAGCGTCACACACTGTAGCTAGCTCTAGGTTAAGACACATGGGTTAAAAATATTACAATATATGGGCCCCAATTTAAGACCCTGTTCTTCAGAGTGTATGAAGTTACTGTATCTGTCAATTAATCTGAAAGTACCATCAAAATAACAGACCTGACTGGTTAAATACTTCAGCACAGTACATGTGAGTAAACTACATACAGTATGTGAGTAAACATGTCCATAGTCCAGAGACCAGAACAACGTAGATGGAATTCAAGATAGGGTCACTATGCTAATGCATCACGGTGGCGATCCACAGTGGCATTTTAAAGGAGCACTCATTGATTTGTGTCTGGAACTACCATTGTGGTTGAAACCAGTATTACAAAAATGGTTGTTTTGGTTTGACACTCAGTGTGCCTAATACTCCCACGCTAGTGCTAATGACCCTTTTCCATTGCATGCGCAGACTTGACTTGGCTCGGCACGACTCGGCACGGTCAGCCCAGCGCGGTTGAACGTTGTTGCATTTCCATTACAACTGGGTTTCCCGCTTGAAGGTGTGTCTTTAACTGATGACGCGCTTATCTTGAGTCAGTCACGTTTAAAGTTCTGCCTTCTTTAATGCACTTTAGGCTACTTTATTATTGCACTGACCAACAGTGGCAGCAATTTGTCAACATGGATGTTCAGACTGGGCTATATTTTACTTGGCCAATTTAACAACATCCGCAAACGACTGGCCGACTACACATTATAGTGGTGGAAATACACAGCCTTTTTATCAGACATGGATTATTTAAACGTATCCTAGACTAAGTAGATTAGTATTTTTAAATGTTCTTTTAGTAGAAGAATAATATGTTTATCATTAGTCTATAACTTTGTCCGATACACAAACAAATAGTATCATAAGCATGTTGTGTAGTAGCCTAAATAGATTTGCTGAAAATGAATGTTTTTCTATGCCTTGAATTTAGTTCACTCTCCATGAGTGAGTTCCTGGTTGCACTGTCTCACGTTTACTGCACACGCCATTCATTGCAAGTACAAGCTACCCAATCAATCTTCAAAAAAAGAAAATAATGCTAGGATAGACTAAATATTGTGAACGTTTCTGTCTGCCCTGCTAGGATTACTAGTCTACTTTATTATGGATACAACTACAACCATACAGCCTATTTTGGTTTTGTTCATTCATTTTTTCTTGGCACTGCATGAATGAAATAATGATGAAGCCTATAACGTCACAGGGGCTTACTGGAGGCAGGCCGGCTCACTTTAGGCCCATCTAGGGCGTGGCTCGGTATGACTTGGTGCAGTTAAACTGGTCATGGAAACACACATCAGCGTGGCACGGCTCGACTCGGCCAAATGGGCCAGTGTCACACTCTATTCTTCCCCTACAGAGCTCAAAGGCACACAACATTCTCAGTGAGCTGGTGGGGACATTTAGGTATCTGGGGACATAGAACAGTATAATACCATTAAGGAGTATGCCTTTAACAGGTTGTTTTTCAATACTGCACAGGAAACAGGTACAGTGACTTGGAGAATTAAAAATTTTGTCTAAATCAGTAAAGCACTATTGTGTAGAAATTAGGGTCTAACTTCTGTAGACTATTATAAATCTATCCTCTATTAGTTGTGTGGCTCATGTGTTAGGGCTGACAAACATAACTGCACTTCCCACGGACATAGCAATCATATACATTATCTTTTTTTATCTTTTTTACTTTGTAAAACAGAGTAGGCAACTTTGGCTGCCATATATCTTCTCTATTTAACAGGCATCATGTATTAATGCTTAGATGAAGTATAACATAACCAGGCGAAGCCCTAATTACCTAAATGTAAAGCTCGGCTACGTCTACACAGGTGAATCCTCTGACCCCTATCTGTATTCAGGTGAGCCCTTCTCCATTACTGACCCACTTGTGTTCCCCATGTCACCACTCATGTAAACCGGAACACGGAAATATAATACTGTGGTTTGTTGTCACCAAGCTTATGCATCAATAATGCACGGAATGTGTAAGAGAACACAGTGGTTTGTGTCACATGCCAAATGTATGCTTGTGGCTTCCAGAACAGTCATGGCAAGTTTGGCAGTCATCAGTTCACACCAATAGATCTTGAATGTAGATCTTAGTCATGAGCAGACTGATTTGAAGCAAATCCAAATAATAACTTAGTAAGAATTAGGATGCCATGACAGCAATGCCACGCACGCACACACACATCCAGTGAGTCAGGGTGTAATTAACAGAGCAGAACAGCGTGTTCTGTCACTCTGTCACTTCACAGAGCCAATTATTATGCCCTGCAGGTGTCCACACACACACACACACACACACACACACACACACACACACACGCACACACACACACACACACACGCGCAGACCTGACATTTTCTTTTGCACACGCACCTGCACACACACTACCAGCTACCGATATATAGATGCAGAAACATTATAAGGGCAGCAAGGTCGGCCTCATGCTGTGTCTTGTCTCAGACAACTGTTCTTTAACACCGTGCCAGGTGTGTGTGTGTGTGTGTGTGTGTGGGGGGGGGGTTAGAAGGGAAGGGGGGAGAATAACAAACTAAAATGGTAATCTTAAATAAGGAAGGAAGCAAAGCATGACCCAAACCCCTGGAATGATGTGCACTGCATATTGCACACAAAGAATGCAGTATAAGATTGTCTATAACAAGCACTCACACGTCTTCACAAGGTGCTTGAGTCAGGGAAAATGTCAGTTGGTATCAAGGAGTCCGTTACAAATGGAGAACAGAAATTGGTCATGTTAAAACAAACAGTTTCTGTTCAAAAGTATAATTTGCCTTCTTGTAGCAGAGTGACTGCATAGACTGCCTATTTACCCACATTCATATCAGTGTGCTGGTCAGTGTTACTGGAAAATATACAATTGTATACTAAACTAATATACAATTGTATACTAAAATGTTTCTCAAATAAAGAATTCATGAATTAAAATTGCATTGCTTGTTCTGTATATCAAACTTTGAATACTGCCACCAGTATTAATACACAGATCCATATACTTATTTTAGGATTACATCTATAGCTGTTGCCAGAGCCTGGGTTGATTGACAGGTGGGACCCCATGAGTACATTTAATTTGCATGTTTACTGCTTGTATTTTCAATCTCTGGTTTACATTCCGCCTGTATGCAGTCATTCTTCTGGCTTTGTTCTAACACTGTAACGAATAGCAGACTTACAGGAATACCTTTTTAATGATATTCTTAAGAAATGCTTATTTCCATTGGCGGTAAAACCAACTGAACATCATCAAATGCTCAGGAGTTTGTAGGTAGGTAGGTAGGCATTTCTAGTCAGGGTACATTAGCACTGTGTTTTGTTCAGGAATGCTAGTGAGTGTTTACTTCAAAGGCAATCATAAAAAACAAGAGAGTACAATATTAAAAGGTTAATATAAGTACTAACAGTTGTTTTCTTCGCCCTTCTCTAAAACAGTGGACTCAAAGGCCCATGGGAATTTGAGCACAAGCATTAACCGTAGATCATAAAAACAAAACGGCCTTTGGTGTGTGTGAGGGGGTTTTAATCAGTGAATCTGTCAATCAATCTCTCTCGGCAACATCCGTCCCAATATGGTGCAGTCCAGACACACACACACACACACACACACACACACTGCAGGGGCTTTACGCGTTAAACAGCAGGAGTTTGTCAACATATCACTCTGTATTAACGAGCAGTCAGTCTTTTCGGCGGCAGCTTAAGGACCACTCACAGTAACGCTGTAATGATGGCTACTGTAAAAGGGACGGAATCACATAGAAATAAATGATTTCCTCTCTCTCTGTCTCTCAGACATTCTTATATTGCTCTCTCCCATCATCTTTTCTATTAACTGGGGGGGGCTGGGGGCTCAGATGCGTCCGTTGCCGTGTGCGTGTCCCTGGCGACCGGTGGTAGCGTGGGAGGTGTAGTGGAGCTCTGCGGAGGAGGAGAGGCCAGAGGAGGAGCAACTGGAGGAGGTCAGGCCGCAGGCCTCGCAGGCTAGTGCCAGCTGCCTCAGAGTGTCCAAGGTCTCCATCTTAGCCCCCCGCAGCAGATCACACTGACCCTGCAGGACACACACACACACACACACACACATGAGGCGGGCCGTGTGTGTGTGCAGCTATTGCAGCAGCTGTAGCCTCCAAACTCTACCTCAGAAGTTTATTGTTGCAGAGCTTGTGTCATTTTCCTCTGTGGCTGTTGGTTTTCAAAAGGTTCCTCCTTGTAAATATCACTGCTATGCTTCTTTTACGGTAATTAGCTTAGCGGTAGCTAGTATAGTAGCAGACCGGCTAGCGTTGCCTGCCTCAGGACGGTGGAGCGTTTGCTTCACGTACAGCGAATGCGAACGGCAGTGGCCTGAACGCCAGGAAGGATTATGTCATGCATTGCATGTCAGAATGAGACAGCATACATTTAAGATGGTAATGACACGTGCCGTTCAGTATAAACAATCACTGAACATTCAAAACGTTCAGTCCACAACGCGCACAAGACCCGACCTGTTCTGTTCTTTGTTTAGCTACAGAGAGCCAATCAGACCACAGTGTTGGTGCGTGTTATATATATATCACACACAGTCTTAATCAGTTGTGTGTGTGTGTACCTTAAGCACAGTGATGTTCCACGTGAAGCTTTCCACGGCTTTGCTCTGCTTGCGGCCCTTCAGACCTTCCTTATCCACCAGTCGAGACAGATCCTCATGGTACTCCATACCTGACCGACACACAGCAGTAGTGTACAGCAGGGTTTCTCAAACGACATGCATACCCACCTAGGGGGTATCTGAAGGCATTACAGGGGCTACATCAGGGAAATCTTTATTACAATACTAATGAAAAGCAATTTCTACACGAATTGTCCTAGAATTGTTTTACTGATTTTAAAAATAGCGTAAATAATTATAAAAATAAAAATAACTAATAATAATAATCTTTATTTCTATAGCACTTTCCATACAGAATTGCAGCTCAAAGTGCTTTACAGAGAAAGAATACATGCACAATTGGGCTTTCCATAAACAAATACAGAAATACAGAAAAACAACACACAAAAGGTTAAAGAAAACTGATTTAAAAAATAAATGCATAGATGCATAAGGTATTTCCCTTATCCTATGTGGTGTTATGTCAGATTACCATCAGCAACATAAGGGGTGTAAGAATGGTTATCAAATTGTTTCCATCACCATTTGCTGCTCTTTAATTTGAGCTCTCAACTCAATTTATTTCACTGAGATTATAGTCTGGAAACCCTGTTGGCTTTAGCGTTCTCACAGCCACCCTGTTGGCGATCCGATCAGGATGGGTTAGTGAGATGAAGTCAAGTGTTTTTCTAAATGGTGGTAGAGCTAGATGAGGCGATCAAAAAGATTGCTTCAACGCTGTCCAATAGTTTCAATAGTAAGCAGCAGACATCTACACCCAGTGAAAGGCAACGGATGTTAACACTTCCCAATGGAGCGTGGCCAGACTGATAACCAGGCTACTGCAATTTTACATTTAGACAACCTTCAAATTGAAAAACTATAAAGTTAAAAACTATAGTTGTCTTTAGAAAGTTTATCTTTTCCAATGGCTTTATTTGTTCCCATTCCAATCTGTCAAGTCTCACTGTCAGATATATGTGTGTGTGAGTCAGCGTGCTGTTCCAACCTCACTTCACACCAGGGGCCAAACTAAGTCCAAATCTGCAGTTAAAACAGTCATGGCTGTAATACCTTCTCTCTGGACGTGGGCGATCCTCTCCTGAACGCCATCAGCATTCTCTATCAGCTGCTTCTGTGCTGTGATCATCTGGGCACACACACACACACATAGAGAGGCAGGCTGAACCAGCCATCTTTAAATGTCCTTCCACACCTCATGGGTGTATTAACCATTAGGGGTGGGAATCACCAGAGACCCCACGATACAATATATTCACGATACTTATTATTGCAATTTTATATATATATTGCGATATTCTGCAATTTATTACTTTTTCCAACTTCAAATGATCTCCCCAAAGGAATACTTTGTCAACATTGGTTTGTTCATCTCACATAAATTGTATTGCTGCAAAATGTGATTGTCAATGTGCAATTAATATAATGAAAATGCGATTCTTGGCGTCTGTGTATCGATACAATGTTACATTTGGAAATATCTCGATACTATGCTGTATCGATGCCTTCCCCCGCCCCTATTAACCATCCAACGTTATTCACCCGACACAGGGTGGGCTTTGACCCATGCCAAGCTAAGAAGCACCGCCAAGCTGCGAGGTAAAACCGCCGGAGTAGATAGATGATAGTTTATGTGTGATGAATTAAGCCAGTGCATGTGTGTGTGTGTGTGTGTGTCCGGAGGAGTGTGATGTATGAGGGAGGGAACAGTCTGGATATCACACCGACTGTGACATCATTACACGCACGCGCACACATACACACCACCTACTAGGTAATGGTGTGTGTGTGTGGGATGTAATGGCGGAATGCTGAGAGCAAATGGGTGTGAGGCTTCCTCATCTAACACAGGAGGATATAGAGGCACAGCTGTGTGTGTGTGTGTGTGTGTGTGTGTGTGTGCGTGTGTGGGTGACCGCCTCAGACAAAGTCTCTCTTTAATATTCTAAGATTAGAACAGGCCTTCTGTGTAGGCGACTGTTAGTGCACGAGTGGCGTCCATGCTGTTCCTCAGAGTGGGTAGTGCGACTATTTAAATGAGTTCAGTCTGTCTAGGTTCATCATCTTTAATGGTGAGAATACAACATAGTGGTAGCTCCATTGGCTGCATGTGAAGCGCACAGACTGTGGACCGCTTGAAGCAGCTCCCCTTACCGTGTCGTAGGCGCTGAGGAGCTTGCGCGTGGCTTCAGAGAGGCTGACCGAGGCGTCCAGGCAGGGGTAGCCATCCTTCAGCACCATGGTGGCTCCCATGGAGCCGTCGGTATTCTGCAGCCGCGTGGCCAGGCTCTGGATGCACTGCTTCAATTTGGCCACCGGGGGGAGCCCGCACTGCTCTTTGAAACCAACTGTGAGGCTCTAGACGGAACGAGGAAATGGCAGAAGAGAAGACAGATAAGATGTGTTCTTATCACATGTCTGGCTTAAGAGAGCAACTAACATGCACAAACAGAAATCTACGGATTAAACACGCTTACACATAATACACTTTCCCTCAGTCTGCTTCTTGTCCTCATAGTGCATAAATAATAATGTGTTATACCCACACATCCTTGTCATGTAAAGGAAATCTCATTATAGTTTGATAATATACATAGCATAGGGATCCTAACTTACAACTGTAGGTGGTACAGTGGTTGCCAAAGGGCCACCGACAGCTTATATATTTAGTATGTGTGCCGTACTGTGACGTCAACACAGACACAGTAAAACACTGCATCTGTAACATTGGAGTCCCTGCTCGTAAACCTTTGGAGAACCACTAGCTTAACCTTGGTTCAGGCTTCAGCAGGTACGTATTAACTGGGTAAGCACCAGGGTACAGATTTTAGCTTCTCATTGGCGATTATCGCGCTGTGAGCAGTAGGTTACAATATGCGTGAGCTGGTGTGTGCACGTGTGTGTACTTGTGTGTGTGTGTGCATGCCAGAACAGAGATATGATGACCACAGCAGATGAGACCACAGCTGGACACATGGCAGAGAGAGAGAGAGAGAGAGAGAGAGAGAGAGAGAGAGAGAGAGAGAGAGAGAGAGAGAGGGAAGGGGGCAGGAAAGGACAGATTGAAGTAAGGAGATGGTGGGTGAAACACACCCTGTTGGTCCATGTGCGAGATTGTGATGGAGTGAGATTGTGTGGAGAGATAAGCCGATCTCCACTGTGACTTTGTCTCTTGGTTGTATAATCCTGATCTCCACTTTGTTTTCTCCTCTCTCCTGCTTTGCTTTCTGTATCCCCCCCCCCACCCGCCCTCTCGCCCATCTAATCTTTCATCACGCAACAGAGAACTCACAGGTAGGGTCTGGTTTCAGCACAGTCGTGCAAATATAACTGAAGATGCTCACCCCCCCTGTCCAGACATGTTCTCAAGCACAGCCTAAAAATAACAACAGCTTCATGACACCCAACCCACCGGGACTTGCTGTACTTTCTTACCGTACCTATTGGGTGACGATAAATACTATAAATATTATCGCTTTTCTTTACAGTCCCACGCGAGGTCATATAGAGAGAGGCTGGTCAAATGTGCATATGCACACACAATCAAATTCACAAGGTACAGTAAGATGTTGTGTTTCCAATATAGTACAGGGTGAACAGCTTTTGCAAATGTATTGGCAATTTATTGGCATTTTCCCTACTGTCTCAACTTTTACAGAATTAAGGGGCGTATTGTTATTTTAACATCCTCAAGTGGTCATTCAAGGAATTTAAGTTTTGCACTTCCGCATTCATTTCTCAGCACCAGAGGTTCCCTCTTACAGTTACACTGTATAAGGTGTATGTGTTACACTGTATAAGGTGTATGTGTTACACTGTATAAGGTGTATGTGTTAAATCGTATACAGTGTATGTGTTACACTGTATAAGGTCTGTGTTACACTGTATAAGGTGTATGTGTTACATTGTATACAGTGTATGTGTTACACTGTATAAGGTTTATGTGTTACACCGTATACAGTGTAACACATACACCTTATACAGTGTATGTGTTACACTGTATACGGAGTATGTCAACACCAGTGTTTCCAAACTCTGGTCCTGGAGACCCCATGTCCTGCATGTTGTAGATGCCTGCCTGCTCCAACACACCTGACTCACATTATCAATCTCTGCAAAGACCTGTTACCTGAGCCTCCTCCCGCAGGTCCGTGGCCTCCCTGAGAGGGGCGCTAGCGGGCTTGAAGATTTCATCCAGCACCTTGATGCCTGTGTGCCTCAAGGTGACGTACTCCCTCCCCCGCCTGCCCACCCTCCTCACGGAGAGCCCCCGGCGGGGCGTCTTGCCCCCCCCGCGCCGGTTAGTGACGGCCACGTGGACAAACAGGCTGGCGTGGGGCAAGGGGTCTCCCGCCAGGCCCAGCAGGGGCACGCTGCGATAGCCGGGCTGAAGGCCCTCGAACGCCACGCTGTACTGGCCGATGAAGTCGTCGCCGATGTAGTCGTCGTCCAGCACCACGAAGCGCAGCAGGGCCAGCTCTGGCATGTTCACCTGTGCGCACGCACATACACACACACACACACACACACACACACACACACACACACAGGACGCAACAAGTGTTAAAGACAGATCGATGCCGCCGGCTTTGAGTACTAAAATAACATCGCCACATTCACATCCAATGCAATGAAATGAATAGGCTCAGCTCCCCCCTGAGATAGCTTTCTCTACAAATGTCATGAAATCAGTAGGCTATACAGTACCCGCTCAACGTAAACCTCGCCTTTAACCTCCTAAGACCTGAGCTTTCATTCTGTGTGAATTTTTTATTTCTCTTAGCTATTTGGTATTAGCAGCACCTGATAAGTATAAAACTCTAAGCATTGTATTTGAACAGGCAGTTCACTGGGTTGAGACACACACTACAAGAAACACACACACACAAATGTGCTATAGCACGACGCACACTATGTCTTGTGGGCTAACTACTGTATACAACAATTATAGCACAATAAAGGTCTCCTGATTTCCTCTAATAAGTAGGCCTACTTCCTAATTAACAGTGCCTTAGCGTGTTACTTAAAAAAAAAAAACATGTTAAATGTATATGTCAACAGGGCTGGCCCAAGCTCTTTTAGGGCCCTAGGCGAGAAAAACATAAAAAGTAGTGTACAAAAGGGTACATTTAATTCAATACAACTTTATGCCTACATTTTACATACAAATATGAACATTTTATTAATGCCAAAACAATACATTATTATAGTCTATTGTTGAAAAGAAACTGGGATTGGCAGTCGAAGCAGGCTCTTAAGATCTTATTCTCGAATGTTTGACTATTCAGGATCACCCATTGCTTCTACCATCTCTCTTTTAGAGAAGATTAAATATCACACAGGTCAGTTAGTATCATGTAACTGAATATTACTGTTAATAATATCAATAGCAATGGATTTGGTAGGCCTACAGCTAAAGTGATTCTGTGTTCCACTGTAATGACTATTTGGCTCAGGAATAAAAGGATCTAGAAGACAATGTTGATTTAGCCCAACATGACAGTGTCACTCCTTAACATTAGAATGAACAATTGGAGAGGGTGGATGTCTTCCATCACCTGCAATGTATTCAGTAGGTGATGGTCCATGTTGACCCTTTGTTGGCTATTCTCCTCCATCTGAGCCATCCATATGTTATATAAACTATAATATTACATCTCTTAGATCATCTCTGTTTGCACTTTGCAGATGTTTAGGCTTTTTGCTAATATTTTGAGGTTTGAATGTTATTAGGTAAGGTTCGATTTGAAATGTATAACATCCTAATGACATTAACAGAATGCTGTTTACCTATGATAACTGGTGTATGACCTATTACATATTGAACATTGAGAAGAACACTGGCTTGCCTAGAATTATCAATAATCATTATCTGACAACTGGTATCATATTCATAATGCTGTCAGTCAGCTCTGCATATAGGTCTAAACACTGTCTACAGCTGGACTCATAAGATATGTATAATAATGAACTAGTTAAAGTATAAGTCATAAATCCAACATAAAATAGTTTAGCCATATTTTTGCATGGGATGAAATAACATATACACACTTAGTAACAAATATTATCTTAACTCATTGAGATTAAATAAGGATTGTCTGTCACATAGCACCTCTATGTCTTGAGTTGACTTGACTGGCCAGACTTTTGTTTCTGGCCAGTGTGCACAATATGGATTAGCACCTCCGCCGCCGTTACTGACGAATTACTGCTGCCACCGATTATGTGGGGTAAAGCATGCAGCGCAAATTATCAAACAGGTTTTTAAATGACTATGGAATGTATATATTTAGGGGGCCTTTTGATATTCGGGGGCTCTGCATATCAAATTACAAATGTTATTAAAAAACAACTTTAAAAAAAGTATAGATTTACTTTTCTACTTTACTGTCAGTAGAAGGTGTTTATTGATAATCACACCATCTTGTTTTTTCACAAATGAGTGTATTTTGCTTACTGGCAAACAAAACTGTCCAATAATGAGGGTAATAGGTCTAAGCTACAGTGTAGGTAAAGTCAGCTATTGCAAGTTAAATGCTAAGATAATACACTTTGTCAAATTCAACATACGTTCTCTGTGCGTGTTGAAAAAATAATTTGATACTTCTACACAGCCCTGGCTCTGTAAATAGCAACATAAACAAAGAGGCGAACACCGCTCATATCAACAAAGCCGTAGCACTATGTTTTGCTTTACAATGCATATCGACTTGTGAGGCGCCGCCGCGGAGGGCCGCGTAGCGATACTGTTTTGATTTGAGCTCGAAGTTAGCAAGAATGACTGACCATACCTTTAAGCAGAATAAAGTACAGGAAACCCAAAACCGGAGGTCCCCATATAAAGATACAGAGTCCCAGGAGAGCCTTTGTTTTCTGGAAGTTGGCAAACTATTGTGCATTTCCCCCATTAATTTCCACCAACATGGCCACCTTCTCTAATGGTGATGGTGGGTGAGGGGGCTTGTTTCATCACTGGACTGTTAACAATTGCACTTTCTACCCAAACTACTTTATGTCTAGTGGTAACCAGGGCTGATGTCTAGCAGCTGCAGTGTGTACCTATTTCACAGTGACCCAGATGTGCTGTTCTAAGCAGGTACACCCTCTTCTGTCTGGCAGGGAACATTCTATTACGTCAGAGACCATCTGATAGGGTGGGAGAACTTGGACTACGGCCAAAACCTTCTATCACTACACCATTTTATATCACGGTAATGAGAATACATTGCATTCTGTAATTCAACCAACCAATTAACCACACTAATTCAAAACACAAGTAAAGGTCGAGGTTTTGGTGAGGTGAGAAATTATTTCTCCTGTTTTGTTGACCTGCTTATGTTAAAACCATAAGCAGGTCCCATTGATCACAGAAGGGACTGCTCACAAGACACAAGAGATATTTCCATGTCATTTGCTTCTACCATGTGAACACAGAAGGGGACTCCATAAAAAAGGTTGCAGCTTTATTTTAATGATAGTTTTCCTAGAGAAACACATACAAGATTATTTATACCATTTGACGCTGGTGTTGACAGGCTGCAGTGCTTCAAAAGGAGAAAGCCTCTGAAGAAAGCCTCTAGCCTCTAGCCTGTAGAATTTGCATTCTACAGTTCTGGAGCTACAGTGATGCATTCTATTTACATGTACTGTATAGCAGAGTGTTGTCGAGTTGCATCGCAGAAAGAACAAGGTAAATCCAGATAATTATCGTTGCTTTTAATGTTTAATACTTGCCACCTGAGTAGGCAAAGGAAGCTAGCCTATGTAAGCTCAGACAGCGTGTAAATGTGTCACCTTCTTACATTATTCATCTACTCTTGATTTAGATTCGTAACCTAGCTACGTTATGCAGAAGCTAAGCAGGGATGAAAGTTCTTCAATAGATGTATAAAGCAGAAGGCGATTATTTAATCATGCTGCTGAGGAGGTTAAAACAGAACTGTAATTAGGCTCAAACCCCGGTGTTGATCTACCTGTAAGCATCCTCGAGCAAGATGCCTAACCCCTAACTGCTCCCGGTGGTTGGTCGCACCTTGCATGGCAGCGCTCACCATCGGTGTATGAATGTGTGTGTGACTGGGTGAATGTCAGACAAAATACTGTATATGCATATGCACTATATAAATGCGCCCATTTACCATTTAATTAAGTATCTTTTATAAACCCATTCAGGATTATCGCTGAGGAAATCACACTCCCATCAGAAAATGTACAAAATGAGCTCACTTCGGAGGTTTAAAAAGGCCATAAACACACACACATACACACACACACAGACTCACGATGGCAGATACACACTTGAGCACACACAATCCGTGGGAGGCGTAAAAGCACTGAGAGTGTCCTTGCATATTAATTATGTTAAGACGAACAGGCGACAAACCAAATTGTGAACAAATGGATCAGCTAATATTGCTGTTGCTATACACATTGTGTGAAAGTCAACACCAAGGCACAAAATGCAGACTGACCTTCTATCACTGTCTACAGAGTGTAAATGTACCTGCTCCAAGTCTAAAGCTTTGCACATCTGTGTGTTTATATGTGCGTGTGTGGTCGGTGAGAATTCTCTCATACTGTATGTTTCTTTGTCTCTGCAATGTTTTCAAGGGAAATAATAACAAAACACACACGTACACATGCACACACACACACACACACACACACACACACACACACAGCGTTTTGTCATTACGTGAAATCGAGGCAGGTAATGGAGTAGGAAACATGTCAGTGTGAGTACTGGCCGTGCCTGAGGTCTGGGCTGTGCTATTACGTGGAACCAGATAACAGTGTGTGTGTGTGTGTGTGTTTTGCTCTCAGCTCCTGCACTTCCGCAGCACAGGCCTGAACATGGGGCAAGAATAGTGGAAGCCTCACACATGGCGAAACCACACAGACAAACATCTGAAACAGCGTCTCAAATGTTCTTTATATTTCATCCCCACGTTGTTAATTTGTCCTTCCTCCTCCCTATGTGTCAGGTAAAAGAACATAAGATTCAACACCCTGTGGCATCTATACCCTACGTGGAGGGAGTTGGGGATACAAGTTCAGCCAAAACACCTGTTCTTAACGCTTCATTGTCAACACACAAACAATAAGCCCTGCCCTTTTCAGAGAATGTGTGTTTGGCTATTCTCTCTGCATAACATGCTATAGCTAGGATAAACAGCTAGTATACATAATATGAGCATGTTTAATGAGGTGTTCTGATTAGCAAGCAGTGACATTGAATCAATAGTTGTGTACTATAGTATAGTAGTAATAATAATAACAAACATAATATTGTAATTGTTTGGTTCCTAAAAAAACAGCAGCTACATTACATTTTATAGAGGGCTGTTAATGTGGTAGAACTCGGTGACATAACAATAAAGTTGGTAGTAGGTAGGATTTGAGAGCTAGCTAAAACAAAACAAAAATAAAAGACTTATTTTGTAGATAAACAACTCAAATACCCACCCAATTCTCCCCTGCTCCGTCCCTCTGGAGCCCATTGGTCTGCCTTTGCAGAGCCCAGTGAAAAACCTGCTTGTGTGCGCATTCATGTGATTGACAGGTTCGGTAAATTCACTGGAACAATCAGAGAGCCCTGATTGGTCAGAAATCTTCAGGTAGCAGGCACAATCTATATTGACTATTACAATATAGAGGCAGGAACTATCGAGGGCACCTCATATTCTCACAGATAATTTCACTCACTGATAGCTGACATATGTGTGACATTTCTAACAAATTACACTAATCCTGCCTCCTTCACCTTTAAAATAACATTAAATTAAACCTTAGACATGACATGAAATACTCATTAGGCATTCATTAAGCAGGACCACATAAGTGCTGATTTACACACACCTGTACCTTAAAGTGGTTTCCAATATGCAAATAAATAATAGATATCTTTAATAAGCACTTAAAGGTTCTAGACACTTAGAGGTGACACAGCAGTTTCCATTCTAGCTTTGCTTAAAGAGATAATTACTGTTCAAGTTTGTGTTCTCTGTGCGTGCGTGCGTGCGTGTGTGTGCATGTGTGTGCGTGTGTGTGCGTGTGTGCGTGCGTGTGTGTGTGCGTGTGTGTGTGTGTGTGCGTGGCTGCTATTCCAGCATCTGGAGGCATTGATTAAGACATACAAGCACAGGCCTAGCCAAGCGGGTTCTCACACTTCAGCAGCACTGCAGTGGACCTATTGTATGAGTCATGCCACACTGCCCTCCATGCTCCCAGCAGGCCTTGGGTTACAGGACACATGGCTAATAAGACCCACAGAGTCTACACCCCTCCCTGCCTTACAAACAGACTCCTCGCCTCTCCTTCTCCATCCTCCTCTTTCGCCTCTACATTAATAATCCCCTTTTCACACCGCTAAGTCGGTCAACATAATAGCAGACACACGCAAGGCAGATAAACCCACGATTATCAAAAACATATTAAGACCCATCCGCTTTGGATTTGTGAAACGTGAAAAGGGATAAGGCCATCATACTGTCAACACAGAAAAAAACAGAACAGTGTGTAGCCAACCACAGGCAACATCTCCTAATGCTGTAGAAGCCACCGCACTCCTTTGCTGTCAAAAACCACAACTACTAAAACAAGTGTCAGAACTGAAGTGTTGTTTTAGCAAGCTTAAGCCATTATTACAATCGCTCAATTACAATCAAAACAGACATATTGTCACATTCTAAAGTTGCGTCAGGAGAAAGTGTTATTAGTCGTAATGCTGGTAGCCACATTTGTTTAAAACTTTTGTTACTTCTTTTAGTCTTTCGACAACAATGGAATTGCTATTAGCTTGACTGACATGGCTCATCTCATCTCATTGGCTGTTGCCATTCTAAAACAGTCTAAATTAAGCCTTCCCAATTGCTTATTAAAAAGCCACAATGAGGTAGAAATGTGACATTCAGATGGAAAGACAAAAATAATGGCCTGCTATCTTGAATAAATCATCTACTTTCAAATCGTCCTTTCCTTTTTCTAAACACCGCTGTTTTACATTGCTACAGCATTACATAAGTCAGTCTGCTGCAAGGTGAGCCCATTCACACACACACACACACACACACACACACACACACACACACAGCCAACATGGCCAAGGTGTATCAGCTGTGACAGCCTGTCGTTACGGCTGAGCCTCACTAACACACAACCCAACCCCGCAGCAGTAGGTTAGCTGCAAGCTACACTACACATTCACCCGCACATTGAGTAGAAAGCACACATCAGAACTTCACTGATAGAGTACGGTTACTGGCACGCGACTGGTGACATTTGGACGCTATACCTGGAACTCGAAGGTCTCATCGAAAAGCGGGTCGTCTTGGTTCTGGGCGGCGGTGCGGGTCCGCTGTTCGGCGCAGTCAGCTGGGATGCCGTGGAGCTCCAAAACCACGTAGGGGTCAATCACCTCTCCTTTAGCCCCAGCTCCCTGTGGCTTAGGCAGGTTATGAGCGCTAATCACCTGCAAGGTGGAATACAGAGTTGCATTAAATACTGGCTAGAATCTATGGGCAGTACCCTTTGCTTTACTCTCTCATGTTCAGGTGAATTTAGCTTACTAGCTAGCTGTTCTGTGGAAAGCAGTATATTGGTTAGGAATCTCGTGTTTCACCTTTTCCCTGCTCTGTAATGATCTATACTGACATGGCGAGCATTTGTAATGAAATAACAATGCTTGTTTTACAAAGAAAGAAAAAGAGAGAAGATTTTTTTCTTCCAGAAAGTGACCCTACTTTTTGAAAGCACACAGCATCACTTCAAGAACAGCAATGTAGCCTACCAAATACTGTATAGCCTACGACAGGGGTCTTCAATGGGGAATCCTGGACCCCTAGGAAGTCCTCAGAGACCTCTGGCCCACCACATTATAAAGACCACACAACACAAGCTGCCGTACTGCAGATACCTTAATGCGCAGCGTCTGCGGAGGAACCCCAGGAACACAGCCCTGCGTGTGTGCGCTGAAGTACGACACCTCCTCCCTCATCACAGCGGGCCGCAGCACGTAGCCGCAGCCCCCGTTCTGGGCGAAGCGCCCCCGGTGGAGGTCCAGCATGGCGCCGGGGGTCTGCTGGTTCAGCGCCACCAGCTGGATGCCCCCCTTCCAGTAGCCCTGGGGGTTGGGGTTGCTGGAGTCCAGGCGCACGGAGCTGGGACGCACCCGGGTCAGGGTGCGCTTGGTAAATGTCACCAGCTCCTCCGGGGTCTCCGTGGACAGCCGCCCGGCCTCGCCCTCCCCGAGGGAGCACAGCGTCCAGTAGGGGGGCTCAGAGGGCTGGGGCGTGCCCGGGGTTGACGGGCTGCCAGGAGGCGACTGCTTCGGATTGGCCCGCTGGGCGTAGAAGCCGCGGCTGCCCGTGCGGGCGATAACCACCAGGTCCGACAGCTCCCTGCGCAGACGCAGCCTCTGCGGCTGGGGCGGGGGCGGCACCACCAGGACCACGCCCAGCTCCTCCTCCCCGGGGATGGTCATTCGCCGGCCGGCCAGGGGGCCTCCGCCCCCAATCTCCTCCTCCTCCTCCGACACCTCCCCCTCCGAGCCCTCCTCCTCCGGGGGCAGCTTCTTGGCCACCAGCAGGACACGCCCCTTCAGCTGCTCAGGGGAGGGCAAGGGGGCAGCTCGCCCCAAGACTACACCCACCATGGTGGGCGGGGCCTCGGAGACATAGAGCCGCGAGCCGAAAACCTTCTTCAGGTGCTGGGCCAGCGTGCGCTGCTGAGCGGGAGAGCAGCGTTGGCACAGGTACACCAGCAGGGGGTACTGCGAAGTGAGGAAGGCATACTTGTTGGCCACCTCCAGGGCAGAGCGGATGGTGACAGGGCCCTGCTGGTGCTGGTGATGGTGGTGGTGGTGGTGGTGTTGGCGGGGAGCGTCGGGGCCGTAGTTCACCCCCAGGAGAGGTTCTCCGTCGGGGCCGTCCGTTACACCCAGCTCCAGGCACCGGCAGCCGGCCTGCAGGGCCTTGGTCAGGCCCCCGATGTCTGCCCGGCCGTGCACCTGGTCGTCCAGCAGGTAGGAGCGGTAGGACGCACTGGCAACACACACCAGTACAACACGGTAATCTAGCATTCGGCTTTAGCACAACACTCCTATCAACTAGCATTAGACGTTAGCACACCACTCCAATCAACTAGCTTTAGACGTTAGCACACCACTCCTGTCATGTAGCATTAGACGTTAGCACAACACTCCTGTCATAGCAATAGACGTTAGCACAACACTCCTGTCATAGCATTCGGCTTTAGCACAACACTCCTGTCATGTAGCATTAGACGTTAGCACACCACTCCTGTCATGTAGCATTAGAAGTTAGCACAACACTCCTGTCATGTAGCATTAGACGTTAGCACAACACTCCTGTCATGTAGCATTAGACGTTAACACAACACTCCTGTCATAGCATTAGACGTTAGCAGACCACTCCTGTCATGTAGCATTAGACGTTAGCACAACACTCCTGTCATAGCATTCGGCTTTAGCACAACACTCCTATCAACTAGCATTAGATATTAGCACAACACTCCTGTCATGTAGCATTAGACGTTAGCACAACACTCCTGTCATGTAGCATTAGACGTTAGCACACCACTCCTGTCATGTAGCATTAGACGTTAGCACAACACTCCTGTCATGTAGCATTAGACGTTAGCACAACACTCCTGTCATGTAGCATTAGACGTTAGCACACCACTCCTGTCATGTAGCATTAGACGTTAGCACAACACTCCTGTCATAGCATTCGGCTTTAGCACAACACTCCTATAAACTAGCATTAGACATTAGCACAACACTCCTGTCATGTAGCATTAGACGTTAGCACAACACTCCTGGAATGTAGCATTAGACATTAGTACAACACTCTTATCATAGCATAGATGTTAGAAAAACACTAATATCATGTAACATTAGCACCACACACTGTAGGAAATAGCATAGCACTGACACATTCAGTACAGGCTGAAATTACATTCAAGCTGAATATTGGTAGGCCTACAACCAAAGAAATTCACCAAAATTAGATTTAAATTTAGCATGAATGTAGAGAGCGTATTTACCCTTATCCTGTTTTCCAAAATATGTCATGTATGATTTAAAGGTGTAATGTATAGGCCTTACAAGAAATAACACATTATAAAATATGAATATAATGGTGGGGAACCATCAGGGCCCTCTAGGCCCTCAGAGCATAACTAAGACTAAGTTTGTCTCAAATATAATATCCTATTTACTAAGTAATCTATTTTAATTTAATCCATTCATATTTTGACAATCAACATCTAATACAACGTTTCTCTTCAAATGTTCTCTTCAAAAAGGGTTACATAAAACACACTGTCTCGTCTGCTTATGCAGCTCTGTGATTGGTGATGCCCTCTATACTTTAACAGAGGGCAACGTAATGACAAACATATTTCAAATGACAGTCAAGTTGACCAATCATATCGCCCCTTTAAATGGGTGGGCTTTGTTATCGAGAACTTTAGGACACATTTTCTCTTCAAACCTGTTTATTCAGTTTGTGATGGAATGTGAAGGGTTAAATGAAACACGCTGTCTCATCTGCTACGCTTATGCAGCTCTGTGACTGGTGATGCCCTCTGCACTTTAACAGAGAACCATATTTCAAATTGACCAATCATATCGTCCCTCTAAACGGATGGGCTTTGTTTTCACAAACTGTACGACAAGTTCCACCTGCTGTGGGGCACAGGATAGGTTATATGTTACAGGATAGATGATAGAGGTTACCTAGCTACATAGAAATAGAAACTGTTTCCTGGTTTTGTAGTTCGTATAAGCGCTTGTTGTTAACATCAGTGGTTTTTACAAGAGTGGATGTTGTTTTGCCACCAGAAGAGGCAGTTTACAGTCATCCCTGTACAAAACCGTCTAGTTTGATGTATTTCTGTGATTAGACAATAACAATAACTCAAGTCTCCTCCATTCCAGCTTGTCTCGCTAAATAAAACTACAGCCACACACTCGTCCTTGCTGTGGGTTGAGGCTGTGCAATCAGCGGTCAAAGTTCAGTTGTGTTGACCTCTAGACAAAGGGCAGATGCGATTTTGCTTCACCACAAGGAGCAGAGGTTTTATTGACCCCTTCGCTCTCATAGAATAGAAGTGAACGGGAGGCTAATATTGTCAGCTGTCGAATTTGTGCATGTGTGACCGTGCGGTCACGATGCATGCATTTTTAACGTGCATAATAAAAAAAGGCATGTAATTCTTATGTAACTATAACCTATAGGCCTATAGATAAGCTCATGATGTGTGCGTGCTTTCAATCATACAGTATATGCTTCTTTTTCACCCATCTGGGAAGGGGGTCGGAGGGCCAAGGTTTAATAGTCAAGGTTCGGTACTGGAATATAATAATGTTGTTTTAGTGTCCCGTTGTGTTCTAGTACCTACTATTTAGTGTATAGTAGTTATGTATTATGTTTCAAACACAACTGTGTGAGATATGAAGGTTCATACAAAGATGGGAAATAACAAAGTAGCCTATTACTTTGTTACCGTATTGGGTAGTTAAGTAGCATTTGCAGGTATATTTATTTTTTCAAACAAATGTTACTGTTACTGGCTACCTTTCAACACAAATATTCATACTTTCTAATTGTCTAGCTTGTTCCTTCTGTTTTAGGGTAATTATTGATTACCATTATTAATTATTATTGTATGCCTTCCCATCAGTGTATCTCACGCACAACAAACGTAATGACAAAAACTACATAAATAGTGTTACAGCACAAAAAAGACAAGGAGACTCGATCACGGAGAAGGGTGTCTATTGAATGTGATGTCCGTGCCGGGAAGAACGAATAGCAACATGGCTGAAAGTGAAACAGACAACATTGCCAACTGAGCAGCTATAAAGCTGCAACATTCTCTTATTGTTAGAAGTTGTCAGTGCTAAGAACGATTCTTGGCAAATGGGCTTTGTCTTGTGCCAACCTTAAAACCCAGAGGATTAGGCATTCTTATTAAAATATATATTATATTATATTATATTATATTATTTTAGATTATATTATAAAAATTATATTAATATGACGTGAGGTGGAGTTAGATTCACCCAGAAACAGATGGTAGAAATGTCCTTCCAACGGCTAAATTCTACTTTTACTTTTCTACTTACTATATTTCAGAGCCTGTACCTTTTGATTTTACTTGAGCAGTAAAGCTGAACCAGTTCCACTTTTACCAGGGTCCTTTTTTACATAATTATTTGTACTTCTACTTAAGAAAAGAATGTGTGTACTCTCGCCACCTCTGATTGGTTGTATGGGGACGGGTAGATAAACGGGTGATCCCTTGTGGAAGGATAACAGTGCCACAGATTCAAGCCAACACAACACCGCCTCTGACGTCAAACATCAAGAGCACTTGTGCACCCAACTCAAGGAGTGTCCCACATGTACCGTGGCCCACCTGATGTAGTAATGGGACAGGGGCATGCTCATGTCCTGGCACACCGCCTGGTGCTCCGGGTCCAGGAGCTGGCACTCAGGGGACTGCAGGTAGCGGGCGAAACCATCCAGGCCCAGCAGACCCTTCTCCCTGCCCTGGGCTGAGGGCTCGTAGCGTCGCAGGACCTCCAGACATCCCTCGGCCGTGGCCAGGGACAAGCCCTGCTCCGTCTCCAGGAAGAGACGCAGGTCCTGGGGGTCCAGACACTCCCGGTCCTTGGAGAGCTGCACCAGCAGGAAGTAGACGTCTGGCCGGGTGCACAGCTCACAGTAGGCCTCCTGGAACTCCTCCAGTGTCACGTGAGACGTCAGCTTCTCCTTGCTCCGCTGGACCTCCTTGAAGCGCAGGCGAACCTGTGAGAGGAGACACAAGGCAAGGTCACGACCTTGGGAGGTGTGGGCCATCAGATGGTGTTGTTCGCTGGTCTGATGTGCCACTGAACTCCACTGCTCATGTTTTAAATAAACCACAGAAATGTAATGAATCTTTTGCAAGGTCATTGCAAAAGTCGACGTTGTTTTGTTTTTATACAGAAAATATATTAATTTGACCTGCATCACTGGGCTCAGCAAAATCCTTATTCTCCTTCTCATTTCTTTGAAAATATCTTTCTCTCTCTCTTTTTCATGTTCTCTCCCTCTTTCGCATGTTCTCTCTCTCTCTCCCTATATACGTATATATATATATATATATATATATATATATATATATATATACAC
>JAODOY010020227.1:0-25113 GCA_025399855.1 Forbesichthys papilliferus
TTTATTATAATATCCACTTCTTTATGGAAATGGTACAGCGAACGTGCACTTTCGGTGTTGCCTTTTATAATAAACATCTCTTTAAATGAACATGGTTTGTATGCTAACGCCTTTTGCAAGCCTCAAGACTCAAGTTAGCCGCCTTCTGGCTTTTGTCATCTTTCCGCTCTAGCGTTCCATGATGTGAGCACAGTGAGGAAGATGTGGTTTATTTAGATAGATGGTCTTCCAGCAGGTTCATAGCTACAGTGATGAGATGACGTTGTGCTGATGTGCCTGCCTGTCTATTCTAGTCTAGGGATGCACAATATATTGACCCAATATCGTTATCATCAATATCATACAGATAATGTTGCAGAAAGTATGCTCTATTCCGTTCGTTTTGTGGTCAGATGCGTCTGTGGCTTAGTTCTGTTCGACTTGGACAGAAAAGTAAGATGTGTGGCAGAGGAAGACAAACAGTGGAGGTGGAATAGGAAACATTAGTGGCCAAAGTGAGCGCCTCCTCGGCAGCTTGGAATCACTGTTGTTGTACCAGTCTAATATGTCAGTTGAACATACATTTTGATGCATTCTCCCATCTTTTGCGTTTTTAATTTATGTAAAATATCAAAATTATAATAATAATGTTTCAGTTTTCATGATCAATATCACATTTAGCCAATATCGTGCAACCCTTCTGCCTGCCTGCTCGCCTGTCTGTCATATATATAAATATATATATATATTAATGTCCTCTCCCCCTCTCCATGGCGATGAGCAGATGAGTCCATGCAGAAGCTGTTTGAGGGGGGCCATGGCAGCGTGTTCCAGAGGGTCCTGTCTTGGATACCATCCCATAACCACCAGCTGCAGCTGGCCGGGGCACTGGCCATCGCCAACTTCGCCCGCAACGGTAGCACGCCTCGCGCTAGCTAGCATCAGTGCCACAATAAGCGCCCATTTGCCCCGTTTTGCCAACGGAGCCCTCTTGGTCTTGGTTTCGCAGACGGGAACTGCATCCATATGGTGGACGCCGGCATCGTGCAGAAGCTTCTGGAGCTGCTGGACCGGCACGTGGAGGAGGGCAACGTCACCGTGCAGCACGCAGCCCTCAGCGCCCTGAGGAACCTGGCCATACCCGGTGGGTGGGTCACAAGGGGGCCGCCCTCCCCTTCTCCACCAGCCGACGCTGGGCTGGAGCTGAGCGGCCAGCCTCTTGTTTAGCCTGGCTCCACACGACGATTGCTCTCAGCTCAAGGGATCACTGAGGTTACATTCTGGAAACCCTGGTCACTTTAGCATTCACACAGCCACTCTGGGTGGTGGACCAATCAGAGACTAGGAAGGCGTGTGATGACGTTGAAGTCAAAGTGCTGCTAGGGCTAGACTATCTTTACAGCGAGTTTTGGCTCTGGTTCCGCAAGTCTAGTTCCAAAACATATTTACATATATTTACATATTTACATATACACAAGCATAGAGCAATGTAGTGCATTTATGTGTGAGCAAAAGTGGTGCAGGCAGCTCCGAGTGTGCGTTCATAATTGGCAAACATATTTGAACAGTTTTCCGTTTGCTTTGTGTTCGTCTCGAAAGTTCGCAAACAAAAGCAAACATTTTGAGGAGGTAGTTAATGGCGAACACACATTTGGATGAAGAATGACAGTTTAAATCAAAAACAATTGCGATGTTTACACAAATCGTTCAAAGCAAACGTGTTCTGCACGAACATTCTCCACTGTTAAGCCAATTCTGAACGCACCGGTCTCTTTAAGCGGACGTGGTTCCCTACCATTGACTGATTTAATGTGCATGGAGCACATTAAATAGGTGTATATAGGTTATAGGGCTAATTTATACAACTCAATGGGATCAGTTTCTTACGGAAGTCATATTCATTGGTTTCTCTATTCTCTCTGGTTTATTCACGTACTTGCTTTGCGTTCGTATTACACCTGCTCCACTGTGTATTACCCACATTCCTCCATGTGGGCAACAGATGCCGGCTCATGTAAATGCAGAATGATACTCTTTACTCCCCTGCTGGTTTGCAGCGCTACCCTGATTACTTAAGACTCCAACAGTGTTCCAACAGAAACAACTGACCGAATATAAAGTGACCTCATCGGCTATCTGATGGGGTTTGGGGAATTGTGGTCTATGTAGAGCTTTTACTCAAGACTATTGAACTACATTAATATTGTGACTGCTTTGCGGTGTCGGCCATGTTTGTGATGTTTTCCGTGTCCCTGCAGTGGTGAACAAGTCCAAGATGCTGTCTGCCGGCGTAGCGAACGTGGTGTTAAAATTCCTGCAGTCGGAGATGCCCCCTGTGCAGTTCAAACTCCTCGGCACACTGCGCATGCTCATCGACACGCAAGGTACAAAATGGCCGCCCACCTCGCCTCTGAGAGCGAACGGGATCGCTGCGCTACTGTGCGTGGAGGCACAGGTCTTTGCGATGTGATGGGATGTGATGTGATGTGATGGGATGCGATGTGGTAACCGATGGCGTGTGTTCTTGTTACGCACAGCGGAGGCAGCGGACCAGCTAGGCACCAACGGCGCACTTGTGGAGAGGCTGGTGGAGTGGTGCGAGGCCAAAGACCACGCGGGGGTCATGGGGGAATCCAACAGGCTCCTCTCCGCCCTCATCCGACACAGCAAGTCCAAGGTCTGCCGCTGCCCACACGGTCCACACTGTCATATCCGCCACTTGTGTCTCCCCCGCCGTGGCAACAAGCCGCCTGTGTGTGTGTGTGATGCGTTTCAGGACGTCGTCCGGGTGGTCGTTCAGGGCGGAGGGGTCAAGCACTTGGTTACCATGGCGACCAGCGAGCACATGATCATGCAGAACGAAGCGCTGGTGGCGCTCGGTCTCATAGCGGCGCTGGATCTAGGTACGTGCGCCGCTTGCCGCCAATCTGTGTGTGTGGGCATTACTAGCGTGGCCTTGCTATCACTAGCGTGGCCTTGCTATCACTAGCGTGGCCTTGCTATCACTAGCTTGGCCTGGCTGTCACTAGCTTGGCCTGGCTGTCACTAGCGTGGCCTTGCTATCACTAGCTTGGCCTGGCTATCACTAGCGTGGCCTGGCTATCACTAGCGTGGCCTGGCTATCACTAGCGTGGCCTGGCTATCACTAGCGTGGCCTTGCTATCACTAGCGTGGCCTTGCTATCACTAGCGTGGCCTGGCTGTCACTAGCGTGGCCTGGCTAGGCTAGCGTTCAGTCAGCCTCCAGCAACACAGAGGCCCTTATCTTGTTGGCGTTATGTTCGCTGGATTTCAGTCGCAGCCGAAAAGGACTTTGTCGGAGCCAGCCTGGTGTCGGTGCTCCACACGCTGTTGTCAGACGAGAGGAGCGCCCCAGAGATCAAATACAACTCTATGATTCTCATCTGTTCAGTCATGAGCTCAGGTGAGCCAGGAATTTACTTGTTATTTAGCTTGTTATGAAAACAGAGCTTACTGCACTTATAATATATACTTTAATAATAGGCGTACGTAATGGCTATTCACGTATGGGGTTTACAACTATATATCTGGACGAAGTCCTGCTGCAGGAAGTTATTCATTGACCAATAACCAATTTCTGATATAAAACCAAAAAATATTTCTGCAAATTGATTCTAGACTGGGCTGAATGTATTCAGGCCGGAGGTGTAAAACCACGCACACATACACACACACACGCACTGGCTTCAGTTAGCGTTGGTGTTGTTGTCATTGTGGCAAACAGTGTACCCTTCTACCACCAGCGGGACTCATCCTTGTCCGCCCCCCCCCCTTCTTCTTCGTTTCCAATCCCACCCACCCCCCCTCCCCCACCCAGAGCCGCTCCATAAAGAGGTGCAGGGCCTGGCCTTCCTCGACGTGGTCTCCAAGCTGCGGGCGCACGAGAACAAGACTGTGTCGCACCAGGCGTCACTGACAGAGCAGCGGCTCACTGCCCAGAGCTAAAAAGACTCTTGACCACCACCACCACCACCACCCACACCCTGAATCTCCTCCCCCCCAGCATCTTGATGTGCCAAGGTATCACGTCCCACCTACTGCCAACCGACCCGTACTGCGGCCAACCCCCCCTCCCCTCAAAAACCCTTCCTCCATCCGTGCATGAACCCTCTACAGTCCCCTCCAAGCCGCTCCGCTGGCCCCGAGGCGCTGTAGGCAGCCTAACGCAATAGATAAGAGATGACACTCTTTTACGACCATAGCTGTGATGCCATCTACCAGTACGTTAAAGTAAAAAATAAAAATCACAACAAAAAAAAAAGTATAAAATGAACAAAACAAAAAAACCAACCCTGTGGTGTGCAGAAAACATTTTCTTTGGTTTTTATGTAAAACTACCATTTCGTGCTTCTAGCCGTGTCCCGTGTAGCTCGAGTATTAATTGACTAGCAAACGTGCATGTTGATGGTGCGTCCGTGTCAATGTTGACCCCACACATACTCTGCAAAGTATAGCCAGTCCTGCCCTTACCAAGGTCTCCAGACTAGTACAACCCTTTAGATTTTTGCACTTAAGTCTCCACCAGAGCTATTTTATCTCTGGAATGTGGTCGTTTCACTGGACACATTTTCCTTGTTTTCCTAAACGACCTACCCTGTAGCGGGAAGGAAATGGTCAAAGGGTCCGATACAACCAGCCGTTTCCATACATGGAAGGTCAAGGTGCGTAGTGAGGACCAAAGACAGCAGTTTGACAGTTGATAATCAGGGCTAGATACACTCGCTTTCGTCCCCTCCCTCACACTATTTCGCTTTACATTGTGAGAATGGGTAGTTGAAAGTGGACACTTCATGTCGACAATGCGATACTTTCGCCGTCTCTAAGTGGCCAGTTGGTAACGACAGTCTGGGCATGCGGGACACTGTACAAAACGCTCCGCTACATGCCACTCTGTTTACTGGACTGGGACCTCCTCTCCTGTCAGGTATGAATGGTTGTTTTATCAGGTTTGTACCCTTCTACAGACACGTACCAACGGAGGTGTATCCACACAATAACTGCATACAATACTATAAACGTAAATGTGTGTTGTAAATGTCATGAGTTGTACATTTGGAGGTTAAATTAAAACATAATTGCGTTCATTGATTTTGTCATTCTTTTTACATTTTTTTAATATAAATATATCTTAACATCTGCCCTTGAGATTCTTGTATTTCCACAGAAATAATGCAAATTATTTTTATTCCCAGTTGTCACATTTTATTAATGATAATTCAACTGTTACCCGGTCAACAATGTACAAGAACGGAGCAAGGAAATGAAGGTAGCAACATTAAAATGCTGTTTGTGGGATATCCTGTGATTTATTAAATGGATTCGTGGAAATGGTACAAGATCAGATGCCTGTGCGGACTACTGAGTTGGTTGTCGAGGGATTCGATATTATTTGGCCACTAAAGGCAAAGCAAGGTCAGTGTGAGTCCCTACACACAATTTATAAAAAAGTTTGCATTGAATAATATTTGCTGAAATATTTTTGTGCACACTACATATAAATACACTGCCCAAAACGTTTAGGTTTTATATTTCCAATAATATTGGGTAATGCAACTTACACTGTCTATACCAACACAACAACCTCAGACACCGGGCACTTCATAGTGCCTTTGTGTATATATACTGTGCATTTATATAATTTCAAATCACTTCAGTAGTCAAAATGCATATTATGTTAGAAATACTGTCTATGGAAAAAGGTTAGTCAGGCCTCTTCAATGTCTGGAATCTCCTCCTGAGTTCCAAAAGTCTACATGGCAACAGATTTAAGGAGCGATAATAAGAAAATAAACTACAGAGAAACAAAATTCTCAAATGTGTCAGTGTGGTTCCTTCAAAGATAGATTGAAAGTAATTGTATTTTTTTACATCTTAATGTCACACGCACGTATGCATTTTCTGCGTGTTGTGTATACAATATGAAAAGATGCAGTGATGTAATACTGAAAGTGGACAGGCAATGTTATGGGCAATTTGGCCTTCTGACTGGCATCTTATTCAACATCAGACACAATCTGTGGAATTTGTGAATCTACAGCTACCTACATTTAATAGTTACATAAAGGTTTGCCATTTACACATTTTAACAATTTAACAATTGTTTAACAATTGATTAAAATAATTAATTGAAGTTTCTTTAGTAAGAAAACACCTGTAACCCAACAACATTCTCATAACATTTAAAGAAAAGCATGTTAAGCTACATTTCGCTTCCAGTCCAATACCACTCCGTGTTTGATTTACCGGTACATTACAAGAAAATGTGTTATCCCATCTGCGTCAGTCCCCAACAAGAACTGGAAAGGATGAAAAAGCAAGCATTACATTTTGCGACAAGCACAATCCTTTTCTTAAATTAGTTAAAATATATCCGTTTCATCAGGCCACTGTAATGGAATTAGCCGCAGAGCTTAATTCTCCAGTGAAAAATACAATCTAATATCAAAAGGATGTATCAAATTTACAACAGTAGACGTGTAGCTATCAAAACTTTGAGCGTTGCGATGAGAGGCATGTAGGGCGTTTATACTGTATAACCATCCGTCCAACTTTGCCCACCCCCTAGCTTTACAATATTCACACAGTGTTATATACATATCTTTACATATCAGTGCATTGAAAAGGTGCTGGTTCAGAGAGGAAATGGTGCCGGTGATCTCCAAAGTAAAGGACTCTTCTGAACAACTGTTGCTGCCTTCAACGAGACGAGTCGCAAAAACCCGAAGCTGCAAAAAAATAAAGTTGTTACAATTTGTTTCGCACAATATAATATACATTTTCCACCTGAAATGTTTAGTGCATGTGAAAGGATTAGGTTTACCTGTCAGGATGTGAACACTGCAATGGCATTAGGTAAAAAAACTAGGAAAAGGAGAGAGAAATGTCATTCAATTCCAACCATTAGTTCATCAAACAGTTACGTACAGTAGCAAACACTCCAGAGCTGATGTTAACATTTGACCCCCTTCAAATCCTTTTTCGAGCTAAGCATCCCCTTTACTGGACAGTTATTAATTGTCTTGTTCAAATCAATAACACAATAACATGATTGTGTCATATATATATATTGTAATTATTGTATTACACAAATTACACAGCAATTCAATTCAATTCTTATGATTTTGATTGCTCTAGAAGCATAGATAAAAAAAAAAGACAAAATGCATTTTGAAAACTGAATATGAAATGTAATGGTTTATATTCTGTGATATACAGTTACCCCCCTGTACCGTAGTAACTCCTAGGACAGGGGTCTGCAACCTTTACTATCAAAAGAGCCATTTGTGCCCAAAACATTTTGATAGTTATCTGTCTGGAGGGAGCCGCAGAAAATATTATATAAGTAAGGTATATCAACATTTGACCTAAATGAGAATGAATTCCCGTCTTCCCATGGCTTAGGAGTGTTTTTGAACTGTGGGACAGTGAAATGTCAGGGTGGTGCGGGGGCATGCTCACCTGCAACCTGCAAATATATTTTTAAAATATAGCACTTAAATGCCAATTTCTGGTGACTTGAAAACAGAATATACTAGCTTATGCCCAACTACTGTGCACTCACAATTTTTAATGGACTATATCCATGTGGATACTAGTGAAATCAGAGGACACAGGCTGTCAATATAAAATATCATTTGAGATTATAGGTTGAAGACCCCTGTCCTAGGGGAACACATCCTCATTTGATAAACACTGCTCTAATAGCGTAAAGTGTTTGTTTACAGTGATGGGCTGAAGAGGAGTAATTCTAACTGAAATATTAAAGGAGCATTATACGCAAAACATTAGCAGAGGTACGGGATAGAAGGAAAAACGATGGGTTTACTACATCGCACCGCAGAGAGGAGATTGAAATATGACACGTTCAGGCAGACACAGAAGCGGTTTCATCACACACAAGCGAGAGATTGTCAGTGTGTGGGAAGGAGGAAAAATGAGCAAGACTGTTCTCTAAGGCACATGAGAAGTCACTTGGGACACAAAGCCTATTTAATGAAAGCTATCTTCTTGTAATTACATGTTTTTACTTATTAACTACAGCATATATTCTCACATATTGTAGCATGATTACTAATAGCTGACTGATGCCGGGCATTTTTAACAAATGATATTCAATTTATAGCTCTAAAATCCTACACACAGCATCTTTAATAATGGATGCTATAATAGGTCACACATTTGTAAAGCTAGTGTAACCAAAGGCTTGTACTTTGAACATATAACATACCCCTCAGAATTGCGTGTTAACCATGCAATGCTGATATTGATGTTACAGCATGCCATTGTTATTACTCTATTTATGAATCTAAGGGAAATTATTATAATGTAACAAGTGATTTGATATTCAAATTGAGTACATCATCCTTGACTGTAGCGTCCTCACTATTTTTCGTTTCCCTAATTTAGAATATAGATAAAGACAGAGGAATATAGTACATCAAAATAATGTATTATAACTAACGATATATGAAACGATGGATATTAATTTAATCTTTTATTTCCTAGAATTTTTATCTAGATGTGTCAATCAATTTAGAACAACACAAAGAGCACCTTTTGTATCAATGAATATCTGATCATATTTTAGATGAGCAAGGTATCAGATTAGATTAGCAAAACTACTGGAAAAGGTATTGTAACAGAACATTATTTAAGTAATTTAAAGTAAATATACTTAATATTTAATTGCATAGCCCTTGTTTACAATACCTGCATCAAGCCTGCAACCCAGTGACATCACCAAACTTAATCTTATCCAGGTAAATGTTCTCTGTGTTGTTTATTTCTGGATATTTCCCACTCTCAAGTTCACGTTTTCTATTTTTTCCCTGATGTTGTGTTTGCAGTATGTTTTGTGTTGTTGTCTTAATACATGGTGAAGTTCTCCCAAATACTTGTTTTTGAAGCCTTCTGAACTAATTCTGTTGCTACTGAAACATCATGAGTTACTGTACATCATCAATAAATGTTTGTGAGCCCACCCCAGAAGCAGCCATGACATTTCCTTAATCGTGCTTCCTTGTACGACTCATTTCTGTACTTGCTTTCCAATTCTTACCACTGATGAGTGGTTTGCATTTTGTGGTGTAGCTACATCTACATTGCTGCTCTCCAAGTCTTCTTAAAACGGTTGATTGACATACCTTCATCCCCTGCCATTTGGAACTTGTTTCTAATGTCACTGACTCGCACGGTTTTGCGTTTTTTCTGTCATTAACTGCAGTTTTCCTTTTTTCTACCCATTCAATTTGCTCATTATGCGGTTTCTATTTCAGGACATGCAATGTGCAATGGCTCTGACTGACCTATCCTCTTATTCTAAGCTTGAAAACGGCTTGATTCTCTCCCAGAGAAAGCTCTTCGGCCTTCATGTTGGTTTGTCCTTTTAAACACAAATGTGGTCTAAACCCCAAGGCGAATCGACAGTATGTTTAACCCAGGGAGTGTTCCTGTGAGAGGAGTTGACATGGCGACAGCATAGTTCACTAACACCACCCTCCTGCTCTTTCTGGCAATAATGGTGGAGAGGAGTTATATTCTTCTGTTCTGCCAGGTGCATTGGTCTGTTTGACAGTTCATACATTTTTTTCCATTCGAGGGAGGAGACAGACAGGCAGGCAGGCAGGCAGGCAGAGGTCCCAAGAGCAAAACTTAAATGCATCATTCTTTAAAATTACCCAACGCATTCAGCCACAGAAGTAGCTCTATCGGAATGCAAACTGTCTAATCTGCTTTAGTACAGTTTGTGTGTTGTTATCCATAACCACACATCCGTTTCTAATGAGAATATTCTAATATGATGTTGATATAGCATGTCATCATTTATATGATACAGATTATATATTAATAAAGGGGTTTGCTGCTAGTTTTCATTACACTGACACTGTTCTTTAACTCCTTCTCTGACACTGTTTTCTGTCATGTGTTTGGCAGGCGACATTATGAGAGGGCAATCTTGACTTTGCTCAAACTAAAAATGGACCTAAAAATGACATAAGAATGACACACCAGAGAACATGAGCTTGTGAATGGAGAGCAGAGATGTGTGTATGTATACAGTATATGAGCTTATAAGAGACACTGATAGCAACTAAAATCATAAAATTATAGTTTTTCTCACCAGCTTGCTCGCACAGCTTCAATGTCGCTCACAAGGTTTTGTGCCAAACATATCCCAAAAATCTGTGAAGGCACAAAAATAATAAACATGTAATAAAACATACCATATTTTCATAGTCAAATTATTTACTGGATTGTTTGAATTTATTGGCCACTAGATGTAGTACAGAATTTGTCATGTGAGTGATTTATATTTGTATCCAAACACAGTGGTGGTAAGGTAAATAAGATATGTAAATAATTGTACATATCTTTTACGAAATGTTCCTTTTGATCATTTTTAGAATTACTTGTATTTATTGTTAACAAAGCATGCATCATATGGCTACATATATTCTGTTCTATTGTTGTTTATGTTTGTATGACCCCTGTAGAAATGACACAAACCTGTAGAAGCGCCACCCCAACAAAGATCCCGGCCACTAAGGTGAGATTATCCTGAAGCCACTTCTCAAACTGTGGGACACAGCCTTTGACGTTAATGTAGTCCTTTTGTTCAGAGTCCTGCAAGACACGTTGGGACGTTTTGCATGGATCGTGGCGTGTATTTGTGCAAACGATGCTAACTTTATAGCAACATTTGTCTGTTTGAAGGTGGAACTTAGAAACAGTCAAGTGAGAGGAACGACGCAGGAATGACGTGAATACTTACGGATTTAGCTCGTACGTCGTACCCACACTGTGTGTTTATCACGTCCTCCTACAAGAAAACAAACCGTGTAAACAAACCACAGGACACTGGACTATGCAAACAGTGTACATACAGACACATGCATGCAGGCAGGAGACCTACAGCAGGGTCTTTGGTGCAGCACGAGAATGGCACGCCACACTTCTCTCGACTGGGATTCCCATCGGTGCAGTTGAAGTAGATGTTAAGGTTCCAGTCGTCTGCCCCAAACGCCCCACAACACTCCCACTGTGGGACCAGAGAGGATTAGCAGTGTGTGCCTTTTATGTAGGGTGATTTGAACACACACCACCAATGTAAACAAGGTCTTTTCTTACGCTGAACTTCTTCTAGGTTACTTTTTATAACCTAGAAGTGAGCGAACAGACCGTTCGAATTATCAGACCCACTTTTTTACACATAAAACATGTAAGAAATATCCTTATGCATATGCACAACTCTCCCAACTTACATATTCCTGAGTGAAGTCGATAAGGTTTTGCAGATCAATGTCGTCCCTGTACGCACGAATGTTGTTGTTGATGAAGAGGTTGAGCTGGTCTTTGATCCAGTCCTTAAAGACAAAGGCCAAGACTCCCGTAGTCAACTCCAGGAAAAAGATGATTCCCAGGAAAACGGAGAACTAGAGCGAGATTAGCAAAGGGTGCAATGTCGTAAAATAGTGAAAATACTGTGTGCTACAGTAAACCCTAGCAAACGCTAGCTAATTAATGTGATACTGGTGGTGGGTAAACGCAAGTACATTAGAATAAAGAAGATGAAGATGACTAAGATGACTATGCTCTCTGCTTAGCCCTGTAAACCCACGTTTAGGAAGGATCTGAGGACCTAGAGACATGACCTGCGTTCAGAACGGCCGAGCATAAAGAACGTTTTCCGAACATATCCAAACAGTTTTCCGTTTGCTTTGAGGATGTAGTTCTCGACGAACATACATTGAAGCTGGACGAAGGGTGACAGTTTAAATATTTACACAAAACGTTAAAAATTCAAGTTCAAAGCAAACGTGTTCGCCACAAACGTTCGCCACAGTTTGCCAATTCTGAACGCTAAACGAAAACTCTGATGACACCAGTAGGTTGCTGGTCTTGGGAAAGAGGTAAGTGAATGTTATTAATCAAAACTCTAAAGCCTAAACTATTTATCTTCACTGTTTATCTTTGTTTATCTTCTCAGAAAAGTGCATTTATTCTGACTTAAAGCATCCGAAATTGCGCTTGAACCCTGTCGAAAATGTTGTTGTAGTTTCATAAAGCGGAGAGCCAGTGCCCCTTTAGTAACTCAGTACGAGAGTGTCTGGCACATCCCTCTACACCTCCCCCTACAAAATAAGGGCGCGCTCTGTTCTCCACCTACAAAATAAGGGCGCACTCTGTTCTCTACACCTTCTTTTACAAAATAAGGGCGCACTGTGTTCCCTGCCCCCTCGCCTACAGACACAGAAGCTGGGGGAGGGTGGGTGTCTGTACGGTATATAGTTCCTCTACAGCACAATAGCCTAGTTAGAAAATGAGGAATAGCGTGTTGAGGGGAGGAGCTGTGGGACGTACAAACTTCAGCAGGAACGTGTTCTCCCTCAGCGCGCCGATGCATCCGGCGAAGCCCAGGATGAACATCACGCCACCCACCACCATGAAGAGCCACACCGGGTCCAAGCCCCCCAGGTCTGTAATGGAGGAGATGTTGGAGAGAACCCCCTGTTGTGGGACACACACACACACACACACATTGAAAACCTCCAACAAAAACCATGCTGCAACTGCACTGACAAACAAAATGATTAAATAATAAAATAACCGCTTGACTTCATTTTAGGTTTGACTTGCAACACAGCGCTCTTCAGTTCTAATTATTTTCAGTGTGAATGAAAATTAAGTATCTTCCCCCTCACCTTCTCACTCCATGCCCACAGGCCTATTCCAACCAAGGCCATTCCCACCAGCTGAAAAGCATTGCAGTTATGTTAGGACAACAAATACGTACCATTGCTTCAAGTCCCTTGTGCTCAGCAAAACACATCCATGTTTTCTGTGGCTTACACACGTAATTAGTTTCACTATCTGTAGAAGGCTAGTGTTTGAATATCTGCTAGCATGTACAGTATACACTCAAACAGTGAATTCCATTTTGGGACAGTGGGGTTTCGTTACAGTATACTGCAGTAATCTATGACACAATGTAACAACAATGCTCGCGGTTTATGTACTCCCTTGTTCTCCAAACCGATGGTGAAGATTGATGAGGGAAGATATTAACGTCTCAAGCCATTAATAGCCCAGTGATCTCATTGGTCTACTACAAAGGCCGATTACGACTACAGTGGCCATCGCCATAATAAAACGAAACTGCTCTAAACGGTCAATTTGTACCCAAGTAGTACAAGTAATAATGCTCATTAATATCACTATATCTTATTATAAAACCTACATAACTGACATGGGGTAAATTATAAGCACCCAAGATGGGCCTTTACTGCAAACGGACGCAACACATAATAGGCGCAGTCTCAGATCGTGTGGGAAAACGGATAAAGGAAAAAAGAATTACTTACCCAGAAGAGTATGTTGAACCCAAAAATAAAATATTTGATGCAGCAGCTGACTTCGTGACCTTTGTATTGATTTCCAGACATATTTGAGCATCGTCAACATACGATATCTTTGATTAAAAACACGGCCTGGCTACAGGCTTTGTGCATTCAATGGAACAGGTTCAGCAGCACGTCGGATACATTTGCGAACATGAGGGCAGGCCGTCTACTAGTATTGTTCAACCACATCCTACAAAAAATAAGCCAATAGATACATCAGAACATTATTACTGCCCGCGCCATACGCGAGATCCTGACGCACAGCGATAATGAAAATGTCAAGCTCAAATTGCGGCTATGCTGTATAACGGTCCTCCCACCAGCCGGGAAAGACTGGTTAACACACAAATTGAAGGACTCAAATTTCAACCAATCAGATTTTGGGGATGCTAGTGCGCTTCCTGTTTATAACAATAACACAACATCAACACTAGTTAATAATATAGCTTAGACCTATATTAACATTTGCTTCCACATAAAAAATTAAAAAATAATGATCTGCCATACAACAAACGATAAGTTATAATAGCATTATAATAGCATACCAATATAATTTACAGTAGGCCTATACTTAGTACGATGAAACACAGGCGATACGTAATCATTTTATTATATGTTGTGAAAATCCTTAAAACTATGCACAAACCAAAATTGCTGTTAGGACTACAAAATACGGATAACAAATACATCAACTAATGTAGACAACATTATAACTCATCATTATTTTCTTTCCAAATGTGGGAATTACAGTTAAATCATTCAACCTCAGTATACACTATTTAAATGGATGAGCCCGGGCTGTAACCCTCGACATGTTTCTTCCAGCGGGGATGCATTTGAAACGCCACCAGTAACTACTCACTGAAAGAGCCCTGCTCAGGCAATATACTTTGCGTCAGCTGCGCCTCACGAAACACCAGGCTTCGGATCTCGTCCGTGTAGCGCAGTTAAAAGCCCACGTACGGCGTCTGGCCACCGCCGCCAGAGCACTAGACACGTTGCACACGTTGTAGCCGGACGGGAAGCGGCGACCTGGGGCCAGTAACCGCTCCTCTAGCGGGGCGCTCTTTCTCAGAGTCCCCTCTGAGCTAGCGCTGTGCAGGGTCACCTGAACCTGGTTGGGACCACCGAGGACCACAGTGGAAAGACGAGGAAAGTTAGAACTCCTCTCGTGTGGTCTTGGTCTTTGTATTGCATGTGCTACAATGAACCTGTTGTAGTCCAGAAACATAAATTAAACCAAACTGTATGTATTTCAGAATTGTTTTTGTTGAATTAGCTCATTGGACATTTACCTGAAACACATAGCCTTACGTAAAGTATTGATCCATCCTCTGAAAGCACTGCGGAAACTCTGCACCATCTTTTGATTGGCTTTTCCAACTCCTAGTCTTAGATCTATCTGTTTTTGCTCAAGATGATGTTGAAATGTCCCACCCTGGTAGGGTAGTGTAACGATCAGGCCACTAATTGGTGTTCAGGAACAGCAGGCGCTGTGTTGAAGCTAGCAGACGCAATCACATTGAGAAACAGGTGGAATGTTAGCGGCCACTTGACAAACAATGTACATTCAGCTTTGTCTTTTATTAACATCAAGTACTGCTTACTGTGGTTACTCAGAAACATAAGGGTCGGTTCACGGAGACCCCCGCACACTCGACTGACTTAACTGAACTATAAAGGTTAATGCTTAGGCAGCCATGAGTAGAGATAATTGCTGTCAAGACAGCAGAGTCACATCCCACATTTCCCAGGAAACAAGGCACCTCCCTACCTCCATAGTGCCAAAACGTTTATCTTTTGATTTCATTATATTATGTAATGGTATGTTCTTATCTCTAGGCATGTGATATATTATGGGTTCTTGGAATGTAGCCTATCTTGAGATATTTTCAACATATCTATGTTTTTTGTCTTTTGCAGTTTATAGGCTTTGGTTTATTTCTGTATACAATGTGTTTGCAGTCCTGCCAGAATCTTGAGAGAAATAGATTGCTGCTAAGAGAAACGTTGACAGTACAACGAAACAACAATCCACCAGCATAAAAATATGCGTGAAACCAAATTAATTGTTTTGATATATACTGCCACCTTGTGAGAAATTTGTGTCACAACTACCATATTAACATGCTAATGTACAGTACATTATTTATCCTTCTAAAATAGTTATTTTGAATATAATTTATTTTAAATCTTCTTTTACTTTATCAACAGTCTACTAAGTTATAATCATTAAATTAGTAAATAGGATCAGACTTTTTACATTAAACCTCTGAACCGCTTCTTTACAATGAAACAACGTAAGATAAGGCACAGAAGATTTAGGCCATCCCAGGGTCCAGCCCATTTATTGAATTCAGTAATATCCCAATCCATGTTCATTTAAGATCATGAATCTAAATCTCATGGTCCATTGTTATGGAGCTACTTCATGAAATGTATGAAAAGTAAATCGTAAGAGTACTTGTAATCGTTCACTGTGTGGTATTTTGTCGTTTGACACAAACCTAATGAAAAAATAATAATAATAAAATAACAGAAACATGTTGTGGCTGAGGCATACAAATATATAGAACCAACTTTATTTTATTGTTAGAGGTAAACTAGATGGTATTATAACAGTGTTGGGCAAGTTACTCAAGATGTGTATACATTTAGGATACTAGTTACAGTATCCATCCATCCATCCATCCATCCATCTTCATCCACTTATCCGTAGTCGGGTCGCGGGGGCAGCAGCTCCAGCAGGGGACCCCAACCTCCCTTTCCCGAGCCACATTAGAAAGCTCTGACTGGGGGATCCCGAGGCGTTCGCAGGCCAGTGTGGATATATAATCTCTCCACCTCCTGGGTCTTTCCTGAGGCCTCCTCCCAGCTGGACGTGTTTGGAACACCTCCCAAGGGAGGCAACCAGGAGGCATCCTTACTAGATACCCGTACAGTATTAACTATCTTATTAACTAACTTATAACTCCTTCAAAAAGTAATAATAATAATTTACTTATTCCTGGGTATTAAAAGTAATTAGTTACATTACTAGGTACATTACTATATTACTTTTACAATCACTATCCGGTCTCGTCCCTGCTGAAAAATGACAACCTGTGTAGCCAGCCTCATTTTAGAATTGAATCCTCTTTATTGGAACAATAATGAACCTTAGGAGTCAACGATCATCCAAAGTGAAAACATTGCAGCCTCTCAAACCAGATGATTGACAGGTCGGTTCAATTAGCCCACCCTAAGTTTGCTAGGACCAGAAATCAAATTCTTATAACTAAGTTATGCAACATTACTTAGTTACTTAGATTAGTAATTGTAATAATATTACTGTTTTGGATAAAGTAATTAGTTACACTACTAGTTACTGGGAAAAGTAATGTTATTACAGTTACTAGTTACTGCCCAACACTGATTATAACCGATTTTTACACAACATTTCAGCCGAGGAGAGAAGAGGACTTGCTCTCCAGGTTGCAAACTTAAACGGCAACATATATGGTGGTGTCCCTTTAAACCCATTCTACAGTACTTTGCCTTCTTTTCTAATGACAAAGGGGCCCGTTACACTCACAAGCTCTCAGAGCTCTATGGAGGGAAGACTTTGATGTCAGACGTTCGTGTTTGTCTTCAGGTTTTTCCGTTCCTTTTGGCCCTGTGCTGTTCTTGGCAGTTATTCCCAGAATCCTCCCTGCTACAGCAACAACAGAAAGACATCCCCTTGTCCCATTCTTCCTTGAATACACAAATACCCCCCACACTTTCTTGCACACCCCCTTTTCTCTCTCTCTCTCTCTCTCTCTCTCTCTCTCTCTCTCTCTATGTCTCTGTCTCTCTGTCTGTCTTGTGGGTGGAGTTAGCCTCTTAGGAGTAACCAAAATATTGGCAATTAGATAGTTTCTGTTGAAAGCAACAGGCAGCGCAGACACACACACACACACACCACAGTCTTGTGAGGAAGATAGGAATATCAAGGACACCAGGTAAGGACATGTCTACTAGATATCAAGGTCTCGGATACATATTTGTGCAGGGGAACATGCCAGAATGGCAGAAATGACATTTGCCTTTACTAATACTTGACAATATCTTTGCATCATCTCGCTTTCACCTTCTTCCTTTTATTCTCGTTGTTCGTTGTTTTCTTGTTCCCTCATACCTCATACAAGGTTCATTTCAGTTAGTTTGGCATTGTTATTGTTTGAGGTTCTCTGTAACTGTGCCCACATCTAGGAAGAGTATGTCTTCGCTTGTGGCTTTGTGTCTTAAACAGCCAGAGCTTCCATAAGAGAGCACCAAAAGAATGCTGTGAAAATGTAAATGTGACTTTGCACTGGTGTGTATGTGTGTATGTGTGTTGCATGTCTCTTAAAATACTTCTACTTCTAAAATACTTATTCTTCTGTCAAAACGGGGATATTCAAGATTCTTTAAGGCCTCTGTAAAAAAAACAGGCTGGACAGCGGGCAAATGTTAGTCATGTTTTTAGTATAATACCCCCCCCCCCTGTTCTTTCTTTTGGAAATTGTCGACTGCTCTCGGCCCTGTCATTACTGGGATTAGAAGAAGCTCTGTGACTGGACGCAACAGACGCTCCCAGCTGTGCAGTGAACCCAGTTGTTCCACAGACGCACACATCACGTTCTCCCTGTGCCAATAAGAACTGCTCTGTGTCATTAGTCCATCACAGGGTGCAGAGAAGCATATCTTGAGGAAATATATTGCCATTTGTTAACTTGTGTACGCAGTGCCGTTTTAATAACATTTGACTCATGTCTAACGTCTTTCTTGACTAAATAATAACGAGGCTTTGCTTCCTGTGGGGCACTTTGTGTAATGCCTTAACTTGATACCGACACCGTCGCATTGTCTCTTAGTTGGGTATAGGAATGTCAGACGTCTTTGTTTTGACATGGAGCGGATGGGAAGCCGTCTCTTCAGTGACATCATAGGAGCCTGGAGGGGGTTCAAAATGCACTGTCTCTGAGCAGAGCGTGAACAACAGCATTGTGTCTGGTGTTCAGACCCCGGGGAATAGTTTGAGGTCCTTCATTTACAGCTTGCATTCCAAAAATATTTAAACAAACTATTTTGCTGTTGTTGTTCGTTAACGACAAGACGGCACACAGGAAATCTGTTGTGATAATACAAGCATTGCTAATGCTGCAAGGTGAAAGTATGTATGAGGAATGAGGTTTAAAAACGGGGAAACCTTTTGCATTGTTTCATGTAGCTTAACATTAGAACCTTCCCCATTGCATCTGCCCATTCCAAGCACCACAAACAGCACTTTCCAAGAGATTTAAAGTGAGAGTCAGCGATTTTAAGCTGATACACTTTTTGTCAAATTCAGCATTACAGTATGTGTGTATTTTTAAAGACGAATCATGTTTCTTTACAGCCCTGGCTCTGTAAGTGGGAACACAAACAAAGTGGTGCAGACTGCACCACAAAACACTATCCTAGCCTTGGCAATGCATTTCCAATGTGTTGGGCGGAGCTTCTGACAGAGCATCCTATGAATTTTAAGGGAGAGGTGTTTTTGTTTTGATCGAGTTCAAATATCAACAAGCTTTCTCCAGAGTCTTTGACTGCACCTTTAATTAGGATACATCAGCCAACAGGCTAAGAAAACCTCTGGGATGTTAACCAGAAGACATTTAGAGGTACTTGGTAACTAATACCAGTGGCAAGCAGTTATTTAACTCAGAGACAATGACTCTGTTATCTCCTAAAGTGTGATCTACTCTTAACTATGTGGCTGGACTGTGATAACCTCTCGAGTTTGCTCTCCAATCTAAAGAAAGAACCATTCATCTGATTGACATGACAGAAAAACTGCTCGCTTGTCATTATCGTGTTCCTGTTTTTCCTCATTCCTCTTAAAGTTGATTTATATTATGTCTTTAAAACAGACTGCCTATACAATTACTTAAGATGCAGCAATTACAGAAATTATTATTTTGGTTGTTACCTGCCTTCTGTAAAGTTTGCAAAACAGCATATTTTATGACTGTATACAGTGTGCATAATACTCTTATACAGTAAATGTATAGTATAGTATAAAGGATTGCTACAGATTCAAATGTTGTCTCCAGGAGGTGTGCATGTCCAGTTGTGTTTTAACATTTTTTTAAGGTAAATTTGACACATTAGCTTGGACATTCATAGCAACATACAGCTAATAATTAGTTCTAATTGTATTTCATATTATAACAATGTCTCTAGCCCCAAAAGAGGTCAGTTGGCTATACAGAGTCAGAGCAGGTAACATATACTGTATATGACCAGCTTCATTCTAGTTTTTTCTCCCAAAAATGTCTTGAACACGATCTTACCAGCTTCTTTAAACACAAGTATTGTTCATAGGGCATGCTATAACATGTCCCACTCAACCCAGAGCCTGATTATAAGGTGCTTTCTGTGCGTTTGTGGGAAGTATACAAGACAAGTGTCAAAGGAATTTGGTTGTACTTCGTCATACGTTGCAGTACTTTTCTATAATATAAACAGAAATTTATTTTTTTAAATTAATTTCATTTAAAGTAAATATCTAATGTTTTCTATAGAATCTGTCCCAATTTGTTTTACAACCCTTTAAAGTTACTCTGTAGTATTCCACCTCATGGTATTCATTGCACATCCGATAGTTAATAATTAACTGCAGAAGTGGAACATCATCTGGGAAAAGGCATGTAGGCTTGGGGGTTGAGGTGTCATTAGCACGGAGTGTGTTGTGCCTCAGGGGATGGCCAAGGCTATTCCAGGAGATTTGTCTTCTTCCAAATGACCATCCTTGCCCTGCGAGTCAGGAGAGGCCAAGGAACATATTTTCTCACCATCTGAAAACAACACGCAGCCCACAGTCTACAAACGTGTGTGTGCTGTGTGTATCTGTGTGCTTATATACAGTAGGATTAAATGAAAGTGTATAATTTAATGTATTCTAGTTTAACAACATAGAAGCATAAGGGCTTTTAAACGATAAAGACACAAACGTGTTACGCCTAATTCTGTGTCCTGCCGAATTCAGTGGCCCTTTCAAAAGTGCGCATGCGCCACCTAAAATCATACAATCTATTAGTGTGTGTGAGTGTGGGATTTCACACTTTTTGTGTCTCGCTCTCAACGTGTTTTAGTTCGGGAAATGGTTACTAAAAGGTTAGCTATATCGATGGTGGTTTTCTCTGCAAAAAGCTTGTGATTTTAGCGATTTCTGAATAAAAAGTTACACACCAGTCTACACCAGCCTCGTCGTTTTAAGGTTAATTGATGCCTAGATATTTCTAAATATTATTTATAGATCTACCGAACTATTTCATGCTTTTTCTGCTTTATTTAACATGCTTCGTTTCGAAAGCGTCACTGAATTGGCCAGGACACTGAATTAGGCGTAACACCTGTACTGTGGTTGACCTATAATTGATGAAGTGGTCAGCTTCCAGTGGACAAAACAATAGAGGCATGCTATGCTTCAAGAAGTTATGCAGGCTTCAGTTCTAATGGTCCGTTTCTTCCACAGCTGCCCGACGATACCACGTGGGCCTACTGTAAGCCTGGCGATATTCATCACAACCACTGAGTGCCACTGAAATACCTCTCATAAAGCTTTTACCTTTAAAAAGAAAACACAGCCTCCATCTCTGGCTGGACAGTTCACTGAAAGGAGCGCCTGACAGAGGCAGCTGCGATGGCGTTGCAACACCATACATTAGCCCGTATGCTACTACTGCTAGTTGCGCTGCTGCGGGTGACCAGTCCCGTCCTCGGATCCCTGGTCACGGTGAACAAGGTGTTGAAGGTGAAGCGAGGCCAAACAGTGTATCTCCAGGAAGGGGACTTGCGTTTTCACGCCCCCCCTCAGAAGGACACCTGCAAGGTGGAGGTGGTGATGAACGAGCCCATTACGCAACGCGTGGGGAAACTCACGCCGCAGGTAATGGAAATAAACACGGCTCTGTCTGTTAACATGCGATAAACGATTCTATTTATATATTTGTTTGTTTTCTTGTTTGTTATATTTATTTTCCCAAAACTCTGACTGCAATTGAATCCCTCAATAATATCTTTAGGTATTTGACTGCCACTATCTTGATGATGAAGTCAAGTATGTTCACAACGGCTGTCCAATATTAAAGGAGGACACGGTCAAACTTAGACTGTACAGGTACCCCCACTCAGTAGACACTCGTCTGGGTAGTACTGTATGTGTGGACGTAAATAACAGTTCCTGCATGTTTCTGAGCAGGTTCACAGAGACGGAGACGCACGTGGAGCTCTTCTCTGTCAGCGTGGAGATCATGGAGCCAGAGTGCAACGTCATCAAGCTGGGGCCCATGTCGCTGCAGGTGCCCGAGTTCTACGGCCTCTCCGCCGCGCTGGACGGCAACGTCGTGTCCTTCAAGTACGAGAGGCGGGCCAGCTTGGAGTGTAGCGTCCACCTCGATGCCCGCGACACGCGGCTCCCCGCTCATGGCCGTCTGGTCACCGGGGAGACGGAGAAAGCGACAACCAGAGGCGACGAACCCGAAAGCTTTATCACCCTACGCCAGCAGCTAGGTGAGGTGACCCCCCCCCATACATCCCTTATATTCCCTATAATTCCCTTCCCTGTAATTATCTTCGTGCTTGTTTGTATGTTTGTGGATTTAGCTTCTATACAGTTAAGCGCCATATGAGACATATACGAGTATACTAATTAACATAGTGTGTTCTGTTGTACAGATAACAAAGACAGAGCCACGTGTAAGACAGATGATTGCCTGAAGGGTCTAAAGCTGGTCAAAGTCACCAAAATTCCCTGTGACGAGTTCCTTGTGATGGGCCTGAAGTATCAGCACATAGAACCCCCATCTCCAGACATGGACTATATCTCCATCAGACTGGACCTCAAGGACACTAGGAGCGGCAGCATATACCAGGTCTTTTGGTTACTTACTATTGGCCCACCTGCACTACACCTATCCTTTTCTTTTCAATGCAAACCGAACAAACCCCCTTTAAAGAGAGGGAAATCAGTTACTTGAAACGTACTATGTCATTACAGGTTATACATATATTATTTAAACCTCAGGAATCTTATGAAAATCAAATCCCATTGGATTCGCAAAATATTTCCCTATATTTATTTCTATTTGCATCTGTTTGGCGATTCTCTACGTGGCGTTAACTCGAGTAGCATGACGTCATGCTGTATTCACGCTATAAAACACCCTTCATCTCAACCTCTTTGAATTTTGCAACAGCATAAAAATGCTTCATGCTATTGACTGTAATATCCAATGAAACATTACATGCTATAAATCTCTTTGAGCCAAGCACTAAATGAATGTAGAATTTGATTAGGCCTACTATTAAGTTATGTGTGTTTTTGTGCGGGGGGTTTCGGGAACGTAGTCAGAACATGCCTGGATTCCGGTGCGGATAAAAGGTGCAGTTCCCAACCACCCTCCGAAGCCCTCCTTCATGTCCATGTTCATCCTGGAGGTGGACCAGTTCATCCTCACGCCCCTGTCCACGGCCGTGCTGGACGCGGAGGACGAGGAGTCTCCCAAGGAGCTTCTGGTCTTCAACGTCACCAGGCCCCCGGCGGACGGCTTCATCGCCCACCTATCTGACCACACGCGGCCCATCTCCTCCTTCACCTGGCTGGACCTCAACCACATGCTGATTGGCTATCAGCCCCCAAACTCCTCCCACACCCAGCGCAGGAACTATGAGGTATAGCAGCTTTGTGCTGTTTCTATGTCGGGTTGTGTTTTTAACTCACTAAAGACACACTAAGTAAGATTACTGTACTCTCATGTAGAGCAAGAACGGATGTGCAGTGAACACTGCTATTTTACCCAGACTGCACCCCCTCTTCCCCGCTTTTCACAGGCTACAGCAGAGGAGCTAATTTAGTGATTTGCAAGAAAATGAAATGTTGATTTGGTTCAATAAAATGTATTTAATTACGTTTAATTTAATTTAAGCATATCTTGCACAACCATAGGGTCTAACATAGCCTAGATTAAAGTGGAAATTACAAATGATTAAAATATAATTAAAATATATCTTTCCATCTTTCCAAACAGGTGGAATTTGAGATCCACGATTTTTATTTTGCAAAGAGCCCGTCAATCATAGTTCACACATCTGTGAGGAGTGCAGACACCAATGCTCCCAGAGTGTCCTGGAACATGGGTATGTTTTAATTTAGTTGTCCATACATAATGACATTATTATTACGTAATACATTTAAATAAGTAAATAAGTAAATGTTGAGTGGAAAACACAGATAACACATGAAGTAAAACAATAAAACAATTAAATAAATGAGTTTATGCCACGTTCTGTAGACCAGGGCTATTCAACTCTGGTCCTGGAGGGCCTGCATGTTTTAGATCTCTCCCTGCTCCAACACACCTGATTCAAGGTTGTTAGAAGCCTGATAACGACCTGTTAATTTGAATTAGGTGTGTTGGAGCAGGGAGAGATCTAAAACATACAGGCCCTCCAGGACCGGAGTTGAACAGCCCTGCTGTAGACCATGTCTAAATCACAGCTTAATTAATGCCAGGGCGTTTGAAAGATAACTGAGTGGACACATGCAACAATTGTGCATGTGTGTATGGTGTGTGTGTGTGTGTGTGTGTGTGTAACTACTGTATATGACTGTTACATGCAACAGGCCTCAGCCTTTTAGAGGGCCAGTCTCGTCCAATCACGTGGGAGCAGCTCCAGATTGTGGACAACGACAACCTAAATGTCGTGCGCATCATCACCGTGGATGGTCTGCAGCATGGAAGACTAACTGTCAGAGGCAAGTGTGTTCTAGTTCAAATCCCATTTGAACAGTTATTTAAATGATTACCAGACATCTAAGCGATATTTTCCTGCATCAAAGCTTGTTGTTCTGGTTATATACAAAGCAATGCAATACTGGACTGTAAGGAAGTCCAGTTTGTTTGTTTTTTTCATAGTTATAGCAATTTCCATGCCCAAAATTATTCTTGATTTAAATCCCCTATTTAACTAACTAGTAGCTAACGCAGATATGCACAGTAGCCCAACAGTTAGTTAGTTAGTTAGTTAGTTAGTTAGTTAGTTAGTTAATAATAACACTATCGTCTCCGATCACGTTTGCAGGCGGGAAGAGCTTCATGTTCACGGTGGCCGACCTCAAGGCGGGCGTGGTGCGCTATCACCACGACGACAGCGACACCACCAAAGATGCCGTGGTCTTCCGCATCACCGACGGCCGCCACCAGACCAGGCACAAGTTCCCCATCAATGTCCTCCCGAAGGACGACAGCGCCCCCTTCCTGGTGGCCAACATGCTGCTGGGGGTGTCAGAGGGCCAGGCCGCCCTGCTGAGAGGCTCCACGCTGCGGGCCGCCGACATGGACTCCAGCGACGACCACATCCTGTTCAACGTCACGCGGCCGCCGTGCGCAGGGATCATCATGAAGATCCCAGGCCCGGGCCTCACAGGTCAGGGGGCTGCCCTGCTCTCGGGAGGAAGGGGGGTACATGCACACAACCATTAATGTAGATACAGTGCTGCTGCTCTCACACAGTGACAGTATTTTGACGCCATTTTGTTCAATGGCTCCTCCCCCTCCCCGCATTCCCACAGAGCCCTCAAATTTCCTCCCCAGCTCTGATTATATATTTTGAGAAACAACATTGTACTTGTGGGGTAAGGCAAGTACAGGCTAATTTTGTATATA
>JAODOY010020237.1:0-25106 GCA_025399855.1 Forbesichthys papilliferus
TGTGAAGCACTTTGTGTTACATGAATTTGTATGAAAAGTGCTATATAAATAAAGATTGATTGATTGATTGATTGACAAGGCATGAATACAAAATAAGACCCAAAACAAGGAACAGACAAACACCAGGAGTTGAGTTTGGTTAATCTCTATAAATAGTACCAAGTGTTATGTCATCAAAAGGGACAGTCCTTGGTGTTTATAATTAACATTTAGTATAATCTAAAAATGCATATGTACGTTTTGAGTGCTTGCTTATTCATCATGCCCCCTCATTGGAGTCACTCTATCTAAGTGTGCAATGAGCATCAGTGCAAATGAGAAGTGTACCTTTCAAATGTTGTTAAGGATTTTATTGTAGAAGGGTTTACTTGTGTGCCTGACATGTGCAACTTATCATGTGTAACAATAATATTAGTTCAACTGCTTAAATTCAGCCATTAAAGCCTATTGAAGCTTATCAGCTAACACAAACTTTGCCGTTTATGGCCAAGGCAGCAGCTGGTATTTTAACGAGGTGACATAGAATGGACTCCCCCAAAAACAGCCAGATAGCTGCAAGATCATTTAAGTGTTATTACAGATTGTGTGTGATAAGATAGTGTTATGAGATGGGTGGAAACCTAGGCTAGGCAAGGTGATTTTAGCATGTGGGCAAAGACTTCCTAAATTAAAGCAAGGTAATTAAATGGAGGAAATTGTTGTCAGCAGTGCCTGAACTCTATACTCTCTACTCAAATAATATACTCTACTCAAAATCCAACATTGATGTACAGTATAGATCTACTCTACAAAGTATATTTTTAGCCAGCTAGTATTCATTGTAAAAAAACAACAACAGTAGGCCTATAGCAAATATCATATACCTGATCTAAAATTAACAAAATCTGAACTGCTCTATACAGTCATAGATGAAAGCTTTTCATTAATACTATAATATATACTGTCCATTAGTACATGTCAGCATTTATCTAACTTAGAATTCAACATGCTGCCAACCTATTCCTTTGATCTACCAAGATGCTGCTGGCTTAAATAGAAACTTGGTGGATTGTACCATTGCCACTGTGCGGAGGTGAATTCATGCCAATTTAACGTTGAATATGGGAACGCTGGCACCAAGCAATTATTGTTTAGATTTGTGTCTAATTATTGAACTGGTCTTTGTTTGCTTCATTCAAAAAGCAGATGTTTTTGCCCAAATATCCAGTAGAACTTTTCATCTTTGTAATGCAAGAAAATATTCTAACTTTACTGCACTAATGCACTGAATTCTCACATTAACAGTCTGCATTCATAATGTGGTGATACAGTAAATCATTCATGAACAGATTGCATATCTAGCACCTGGACTTATTTTTTATTATTTCATAAGAATCACTAATTTGACTCATTATCACAGAGCTTCTGCATCACGCGCTTGAGGGGCACCAAAAAATGTATGAAAAATCATTGTGATTCATTACAAATGTAATTTGCCCCATTAGACCATAGGCAATACAAGGTTTACATATTTGCTTGAAATAATTAAGTGAATTATGGTGTCCCCCCTTCCTCCTTCTCCTATCTCCTAGTGGTATGTTCCAACATACAGTACAGTATGCATTTGGTTGCTACATTTACATCTGTAAGCTTTCAGAAAAGCAGTGGATCGCAGCGGGAGTTGATGCATGGTGACTCTCGTACAATAGTTGCAACAAGTATGTTTAAAAATAGAAAGTCCTTAAGTAGATTGACTACTTTGCTTAAATCATGTAGCCTTTAGCATTTGCATGCATAACAGTAACATCTCTTGAGCCAGCTTGCTAATGTTAGCAAGCTAAATATGTTATAGCAGCAAGCTAATGTTTTGTATACTTTGTTACCCTGTCACATTTTGAATAATTCAGCTGAATACATTCATAATATGTTTTATGGTGATGTCGATTTGTCCAGTTTGCAGTCCGCTGTGTTCCATGTGAATGCAGCATTAGTTAGCCTATCTAGTGTAATATTTTGCCTACTGTTATTTTATAGCTATGATTTTGTAATAATATATATAATAATAATAATATTGTATGGTTTAAAGAAATTGCATTTTTTTTGCCGGAAGCGGGGGGTGGGCACCACAAAGAAAATATGCTTAGGGCACCTAAATTGTCAGCAGCGGCCCTACATTACCATGTAGCATATGAGTGAAACACTCATTAAAATATGCCTATGGTAGTGATTTCTATTCCTGAACATATTCCAGATTGCTCAATCAAGTTGAACGACCTGGAATATGCAGCTGGAATATGTATGTTGAGGATAATGGTATATTAACCAAAATAACATGTTTATTTCCCCCCATGTGGTCTTAAATACTGTAGCCCCCAGGGGATTATCAGACTTCTGAGGCCAAATATGGCAACAATATATTACAGTATCAGAAATCTGAATGAATCCATCAGTTACATGATTACATCTGTTTCATGTGAGAGGAACTGGCTTGGTGTGCAAAACCAAAGGTAAATGGTTTCCCATAAAGAAAAGTCTTTCTTGCGATTTATGTCGGCTATGCTGTGAATTTATGAGGAGGACCATTTGAAAAGTGAATGATGTGCTCTTTTATTATTACATTTGAAATGTTTTACATTGAACATGTATGTTTAAGTAGCCATTAATCAAACATGGCACCTGTGTGCACAAGCAGCGCCACTGTGTCAAAAGCACAGGGGCTGGGCTCCTATAAAACGCATAAACATCTCACTTAAATGAAAGCAATTAAATAAAGCAATGATTTCTCAGGTCCATTAACTTGCTTTATGTGTGTGTCTGCACGGTGCAGTTCATGGGCATACACCGCCACTGCCCCAATAAGTGAAGGGTCTCTAATAACCTGTAAAATATTTTAACCCGCCCTCTCCCTTATCTCTTTCTCCCTTTTGTGATTCTCCCCATTTCTCCAAAACCTCTTCAGCAGACTGGCCTTAATGTACAGCCAAATAAGCCATTTTAGAAATAAGTAAATAAATCAAAAAAACCCACAATTAGATAAATGTATCAAATTAACATGATGTAATAAGGCCTAAGTCATTTTCCATACGCCATTATATTTCTTGATGTAATATATTGTTTATTAATTCAGCTAGGGTCTGTAACTCCAACTGGGATTGTGCTAGTTAACTGCTAAATCATAATGTGGCTATTCTTGTTTGGTTGAGAAAAGATCCTGTCTTATAATTGTACAGTCAAAAACTACAGACTGCTCGACTGATTACGATAGTCAAACTAAACACACCAAATGGCATTGCTATAAAACTGCTATGCTGACTTCACAGTACACAGTTATAGGCTACTGTATATCATATTTGGATAATTTGAGTGAGAAATGCATATCAGCACATACATTTTATGCAACCATTAGGTTGCAGTAGGTTGTTTCAAAACATAATGTGAACACTTGCGTCCTATAAAACAGGCAGTTTTGCACCATGTTTTCATAGTAAGATTTTATTTGACCGCCATTACAGTGCTGTGAAATCATCAAAACATTTACAGCTCACAGTATCTCATGAATGTCTCTCCTAACAGCTGCAGAGACACATGTAAAATGCTACTACCTTGCAAGCCAAAGTGTCCATTGTCTAAAATGATTTAAAATGACCTCAGATGATATTGCAACACACTTCATTTGGAACATTTCTGAGAAACCGCAAAGGACTGGGAAAGGGTTACATACATAACACGTTCCGAATGATTGCCATCTTATACGCAACATGTTTCCTTCAGAGACAAGGGGGCATAAAGATGTCTTGTGCGGCTAATTTGCTTAATGAATTCCCCCTCCTTTCCTCTTTGTCTCAATGAATTGTTAATGCTCCATCTTTCCCTCACACCCCTCTCATAGAGGTTCTGAATGGAGACCACCCAGAAGTCACTGTATAGGGCTAAAGGCCAGGGGTTCAGGGCAGGTATACTGTCCCTCTGAGTTCACAAGTTCACCCACAATATGCCTGGCATATAAGGATGGCTGAGTCATTGCCTATTCTTGCGATGTTATGTTACAGTGATAGTGATTCAGCTGTAAACAGCTTTCAGCTTCTGACAACAAAAAGCTGACAATGAAAGGACGCTGACAGTTTAAGTGTGTACATGATAGTTTGAAAATGCAAACATGAAGCTATGTCAGAGCAAAGTACGCTGAAAGCAGGAAAAAACTCAGTAACATCTGTGGACACGTGTCAAACAAATTTCCTAATTACTAATTCATGTTTTGTGTTATGCTTAAATCGAGAAATAGACTTTAGTGTTGCCTTTAAATGTTTTGCTCTAGCTGCTATAACATACTTGTAGACTCAAGGAGTTTCTCATTTCAGGAAAGGAGTTTCTATTGTTTGTCCATTTCATGACAAATGGGGAAAAGAAGGAGTTTAGATGAAGGGATGACAAACCGTCTCATGTTTGGCCCTAATGCGACCCATACATTTTAATAGAGCATAGATGAGAAAACACAATCCATACTCGGGCAACACACACCAATTGCCCAAACTGGTGAAATGATAGGCCCACCCCACTGCTGGTACACAATAGCTTTCATTTAAAAAGAAAGGAAGCGGGACAAATATGGCTGCAGCCAGGCTATTTATGGAGCAGCTCCAGAGGGCTATTAAAAACTTCTCAGTCAAATGCTGATTTGCCTGAGTGGATCACAACAGCAGTGCAGAGCCTCTCTCATCTGCTGACTGGTTAACATTCATTACAGAGTGAATTCCCTTTCAGGGGGTGGGGGGTCAGATGGGCACTAGAGGGTAATGGTTTGGAAAGGGGACTGGTGAAGCCAAAGGGGAGATGGTTTTTAATGTGGCCGTATTACGCAGTCTTAGTTCAGATAAAGGAATAACAGCACAATATGTGTGTGAGCTCAAGGGACTGGGACTTCATTTATAAGTCTGCATTGATGAACCTTGTCCTCTCTCTTTCTCTCTCTCTCTCTCTCTCTCTCTCTATATATATATATATATATATATATGTCTGTCTGTCTGTCTGTTTGTCTGTCTGCCTGTTCTGTCTGATACGGTAATTTCATTACATAACCCTAAAGCTAAAGAGCTGCATTTTACAAAACGTGCGTGAATGCGCATGCATGTGGTGAATGCAAAATGAGAGTTAAGTTAAGTGTGTTTGTCCCTGTGCGGGTGTGTCCTCTGTCAGAGCGGAGCAGAGGGACATCTGCCTCTCTTTTGGAGAAGTGGAGAACACAAAGGCCAACACAGTGACAGAGGTTACGTCAATCTGTGTCGGACCAGCTGCTCCAACCCAACGCAAGGCACCTTACCCATTCACGTCCCGCCTACATGCCCTGCTTGCCCATTCATAGCTCCGGCCTGTGTCACACCCCCCCCCTCCCCCCCCACATATGCCTTATGGATCGACCCTAATTTAATTATCTAAAACGTTCAACAAATGTAGCTAACTGTATTCCACATAGACACTTAGAATCATATAAGTCTCCTTGGATTTAATTGATTCATCAAATGTCCTGCAATTGGATTTACATCTAGTTTCTCTAGTTTACAAAATGGGAGGAGAAACCCCTCATCTATCTCATTAACTGACAGACTTTGAGCTAAACGCTTGATGCTATAGCTAAATTATTGTGTGGCAAATAGACTGCAAAATCTCTACAAATACAAATACAGTTTAGTCTGGCACTCTCTAAATCCAAAAAATATTTACTACTGTACGCCTACATGATGCTAAGCAAAAAAACATGCATATTTAAAGAGGTAGGGTGTAATAATAACTTGGCATGTATACAGTATTGTTTTTATGAATCCATATATTTAAGCATTATTCTATTTCAAAATGTGGTATTATTTCATATCAGAATCAGCATTTCTGCATCATATTTTCTAGGATTTAGACATGTCAGTGTGCACTGGGTGTAACACAATAGCCTAATACTGGTTTCATCCAAATATTAAAGTTATAACATTTGTAGAAAATAATGGCAATCAGGTAAAAATACATTTAAAATTAAAGCGTCAAATTGAAAATACATTATTATAATGTTATATCCACAGTCTAGACTAGAGGGTGCTGTGAACGTCAAAGTCAATGTAGACCAGTGCTGCAGGAAAGCAACTGTTGTTGTGACGTGAGATTTTGGTAATTTAGTTTTATTTGGTAGTGGGATGAAAGGTTGTTATACAATAACTATGGAATAATAAGCATGTAATTATGAGTAGGTTATATTGTGTAGGCTAATAAAATACAATTGTGTATAGACTACTGCTTGAAATTATTATGCTACAATATTTATAGGTTATAGATACACATTATTTCTATATCTATATATACAAATAATACAAATACAATTAAAGGGCAATATGAATGGGATTATATGACAACTTCCCTTATGTAAAATACATAAACATACATAACAAATACTTACTAATGTACAGATATTAAAACATAAATCACAAATGTATTAACATTTGAGTGTAAAGTATGATGTGATGACATGTTATAGAGTGGAGTAAAGCTCTCCACTGATGCAAACAGGAAATGTGTGGTTGTGTGTGGCAATTTCAGAATGATGTTCATCATTCATGTATTTTTTTATTCTCTGTATTATATATTTTACTTTTACTTGTAATTTCTTTTATAAATACTAGAAAAAAATAAGCAATATACTGAATAAAACAAAAATGCTATATATTTGATCTAACAATATAATTAAAAAAACATTACAATTAATTTAAGTAAAAATAAAATGTATGAATACAATCATATTACTGAGTTCTGTTTAGACACAATGCATGAACACTAATTCTTTTTTAGTTTATCTCCTGAAGGCCAAGTTCACAGTCAGCTCTTTAAACCTATGTCACATATGACATATTTGTTCCCATAAACATTGGGTTACATCCATCTATCAAGGCAACAGCCTTTTTCCATGCAAGAATAATGGTAACAAAGCCACTGGTTGACTAGCTATCTTTGAGCTGGCTCAATAACCATGGTCCTTTCCACATAGGCTTTTGACAGATCCCATTGGCTATTTGATTCCGTCGGGTTGCACACAGGTCTCCATGGCAATGCTCTTCATATCCATAAAGTCATGAAATGATAGTATGTGACAGGCTCCAGTATAGGTGGATTTAATGTGCTGTCTAAGGGCACAGACATATGTCAAGTCTGGAAAGGATGTGGGCTTCGACAGAAGAAACACACACGCACACACGCACTCACACGCGCACGCATGCATCATTATTGACGACTGAAGAAAATGTCTCTAGTGGCTTGTTGCTATCTGTAATATCTTGTATTTATTTTGTATGTATTAGTTCTAATCGAGCAGTCTGCAGAATATTTTAATAAAAATGGTAAAAAGGAGGCACAAAGTAGTGAAGAACATCCCAGTTAAATGGCATCAGGTGATTGGCTGGTCTCGAGACGGCAACACATCTATAATATCAAGTCTCCGTTCTGTTACATACACTAATACGAATGAGCTGATATTCAGCGACAGGTGCGCTCATTAAAACATCAGTGTGCTACATGCAGCACTAGTTCCAAGTAATAGCTGTTGTGCTAGCCCATCTTCCTGCTCCCCCCATGCATGTTCCAGCTGGTGGCAGAAGAGTGAGATCAAACTGAGTTTTAAAATATACTTCCAAAGCTTTCTCTTTAGCTGACATACTTTGATGTTCATTTGCGGATGGATATTCATCACTTGAGCGTGGTCTAAAGTAAATACCGCAAGGATTTTGCTCTTTAAGAAAACACGCTGGTCTCACATTGCCTGAAATAGAAAACCTATTGCCGTGGTTTTCAAACTTTCTGACTGATGACCCCCACCATGCCAATGTATTAAAAAAAAAAAGGTTAATAGTTTCCAAACTATGAAATAACCTGCTACACATATAAGTGACCAAGATACTAATAACATAAAAAAAAAAACATTTTATTGAACACAGTAACACTAAGCAGTAGTAAAATAAACCATATTAAATATTAATGTTAAACTGTCCTGCATCCTTGCAACGGCATCCCATGACCCCTAGGGTGGGGGACTCCTGAGTCATGACCTCTACTTTGTAAACCACTGGCCTTTGGACCCGGTTCATAAGGAAGAGTCTCTTGTGTTTTGTTTTATGCAATGTTTACATACTGTGCATACTGTATTGTAATATCAATCATGCATATGTCTGATATACATCATTCCCATTGAGGTCATATGTAGAGCCATTCCTCCTCAGTGATGATGTGAAAGTGAAGTGAGTGGATCCATCCCGGTGAGGAACAGGCTTTGATGAGGGTGACTGTGTCCTGTGGGGTCGGGACTACAGGACCCACTGAAAACACTCGCTCGGCACACTTTCAAACAGAGGTCAGCCCTGCAATAACATTTTCCCTGTGTGACATGAGGCCGTTCCCCTAGCGGAGCAAACATCTGTTAGATGTAATTCCCAAGCTGAGTAAACGGAGGAAGAATGGGACACAGAGAAAGACCCCGATATATACAGAGATCAGAATAGCTGTGTTTGTACTTCTGCAGTAACATGGTGTGCTGAGAGTTTATTTGACTGGTATATGCATTGTGTGTATGTGTGACATTTGACATTGTATACTAATTCAAAGTATATTACATTGAAAAGGAACTGTAGTGCTTTTTTATTGTAAAAACTGCTAATTTGCCCCATAATATCACTGGTTAAATCTATTTATTTATTTGTCAGTGTCCCTAGCACACGCATGAACGCACCAGCCATATAGATAAAGTGTGCAGGATTGCATAGATTTGAGCAAAGCAAAAGGAATATGAGTGTATCACCAGAGTCTTGGCGGATGGGCTGAAGTGAGTGGGTGTCAGAGAGAGCAGAGGGGGCCAGTGTTTGATGTGGGAGGTCCCCCCTTGCCCTGCCGCGCTGCTCCCTAAGACCTCTCATTAAGCGTGTCATCAAAGGGTCTATGCACAACCAATCATAACATTCATGTTTCATTACCACACAGGCACACATACTGTTTCTTGGGAGATATCCACAAACATGCCGGCGCTGAATTGACTAAGACCTCACTGGAGGTCAGTTGTGTTCTGAACAGTTAGACATTGAGCTACATATACAGACACATAAACACGTGAACAGGATGTCTGAAAGATCACGTACTTTGGAAATGACTAAACATCCTACCGTGTGAGGTACAGATTATGAGGCTATGTCATCAGATGTCTTTAGTCATGGAGAAAACACTAAATCCATACATTATACCTCACAGAACGCTGTGCCTCCAATATCCAATGTTTGAAGAGACAATGTTGCCCCTGAATGTGACGAAATCTGCTACCGGCACTGCATGACAGACACACAGAACTATGTGGCAACATAGTGTCAATGTTGCGTACAGTAGAAGCAGCATCTTATCATTGCTCTTTCACTATGCTGATGGTCTGCTCATTTTGTTACAGTGGCCTTTGTGAGACCATCAAGCGTCTAAAGTAAAGGAAATTGCACCTGCCGCATGTCCTCATCATTTATTATCACGGTGATAGATGACCTATGATAAGTCAAGTGCTAGACATGCAGTTTAACATTGCTAAGCATGGGGGAAGGGGACGTGGTGTATAAATCAATAAGAATGTATTTATTAGGAAAACCTCTTGAGATGAACTATCTCGTTTTCACACAAATACAAAAGCAAAACAACACAGCAGACAAAAGCTCTCCAGGCCTAACCACTCCCCCACCTACTGACTCCCATAAAAGATATCAATCACCTATAGCAGAAGTACATACATACACATATTCTATACAATTATAAACAAGCAATTATACTGTATATTTTATTATATGACATTCATATTGTCAGTAAGTGAAGTTGTCTAATGTATAATTAGAAGCACGAGCAGATGGTTTGGAGATATGTAAATAGAAATGTCTCAGGTAAAAACCTCAAACATCTTCAGAACATCATAATTTGGGACAACAGCAGTAGTATCATGTAGTGTAATCCATATCCATATATCTCGCAACATGCCCATGTTGTCTTACATATGAATAACTAAAAATATACAAAAAATAAGGTTCCTCAAAGGTCAAGCTCGAGCAGGTTGTCTACATATTCACCATTGACTTAACCTCTATAAGAATTGTACATACTGGAAAGCAAAGGAAACTAGAATGATAGCCACAGACGCTGGTCACATAGTTTGAAAGACATATTGTACTGGTCCATTCTATGAGCTAGCAGTTTCGGCCCTATACCACAGGCCCCCGATAAACATCAAAACTGGACAGTGCATCACTGTGCAGGTGAGAAACATAGTGTCATTTAAATATGCTTTAGCGTCATGTTTTAGTTGACGTTGTTACGAGGACAATGCTTAATGATCTCACTCAGTACATTTAAGATAAAATACCCTTTTATGTTTATTATTATTAATAATAATAATAATAATAATAATGTAATAATTAGGCTTCATTCAAAGAATGGAATTATTTGTTGAATGAAAGCAATACTCATCTAACAGCATATAAAGCATGAAATGTGATGAACCACTAGTGATTATGAATTTGTACAGCCTGAGGTCTATGTGGGCTGCCCATGTGCTGTCCTTCATTAGAGCAACCGTGAGTGACTGGCGGCACAGGGACCAAGTGACAGGGGATCAGTGATGGCTGTTCCCCACCCCCCACTCATCACACATGCCGGCCCATCTCTTGTCCACAGGTCAATGGGTCTCCTGTGGCTACCTTGCTTTTAAGCCTTCATTGGGGCACATGACAGAGATCTATCTGCGACGCCCTCCCCAAGTGAACCCTGGGTAATGTACTGAAGGACAGCCCATCAGGCCGGGCCTATACGCTGGCGGGCGCTTCACGCACCCATACTCGGTAGCTGCTTTTGCTGGGAAATTACAGAGAGGGCACCTCACGCCACGAGAGAGGCAAACCAATTAGAGAGTGTATCTGCAGTTAAAGGACATTCCTTTGACAAACCCGGCCATAGGGTCGCTTGTTCATTATGCCATCTCACCACTCGGAGGCCATTATTACACATAAGTGTCACAGTCTGGGGGTCGTTGATGGAAATGGTCTTCTGGTTTGAGATACACTTTTACATGCCCCGATTATACCAATGGCTGCCTGAGTGGTTAGTTATGATCATTTGTCCCAGATTCAGGTTTGATTAAAGTCCATCATCCATTAACAAACGTCCTGTCAAGATGGAGGAAGAGGTTAGAGCTATGTTTTGCTAATGCTGGCCACAGGACGTTCGCATTAGCTTAGTGGCTACATACAGTATCTTTGTCTGTCGGTTTGACCCCTCAAGGTGGGGGCCAGACAAAGACCGTTTTGAAAGACAAATCCAGTGTTCCAATGGGCCGGGCTTTAATCCCTCACAGACAGCTTGCATGCATCTGCTGCTGTATAGCATCTGTTTAAAAACTAATTAAACACCAGGCCTCGAGCACCAAGGGAGCCGTAAGTTTCAGGCCATTAGCAAACCTGCTCTTTCTAACTTCAAATCAGAGGTTTATGAATTGCTGAGGTTGTAGGGGTAGGCAATAGCATTCTTATTTTTCTGCAGAAAACAGAAGTAAACACAAAAAGCCATCATCTTTTCTCAAAATCATCTTGTAAACGACATTAATGTTGTGAGAAGGTGGGACAATGTCTCAGGTGTATGAAATGTTTCCCCCCGGTAAGATGTAAAATGATTGAGCCCCTCTGAGCACCATTAGTTTTGACTTTTTTGTGCAACAGTCTGTCAACCTGTGTTGAAGTTTCTTCGACCCCCTTCTGTTCACTTCACACACCATTTGCTTTATTCCACTAAGGGATTCTGCAGGTGTAAAGTAAATGCACGGTTCATTTCCCTCTGTTCTATTAATGAGGCATTAGCCACTCTCCTGGAGAAAAGCTGTAATACCCAGAGAGATGACAGGCGCTAACATTTTTCATCTTCATAGACGGTAAACACTTTGACCTGTTAAATCAAACAAGTCAGGTTAAGGGTTCAACAAAATGTTAATTTAACTATAAGCTATTCACTAACAGGTAATGTCCTCCTGTGTTTTTGTCACTGGAGGTTTTTGCTACAAGTCTGTCCTGTCTCTGCATTAGTATGTGGGTGCAGTAGAGGCGAGTGCATAGGCTGGCTGACCCCTAGGCTGATCTGCATAAGGCAGGGACAATACTGCAGCTCTCTCCATCAGCATGCACTGACACATCTACTGTTTAATGCACTCCTCCAGTTTATCAATGCCCAACCTGCGATAAACATTTCTGCAGAGAAAGGACACAGGTCAGGAACACACAGCCTACCTGACTGGCATGACCCAATGAAACCGTGAAGGGAAGCCATGTAGTCTACATGTAGATATGTTATGTGACGATTAGTTTCACAGAATTAGACCATATTTACATGTATTTAAAGAGAATGCCCTGGGATTGCATGACTCAGCAGATGTTGCTGAGTCACAGCGGAGTGTCAACACGACATACACAGACACAACATGACACGCACGGCACAGTTTATCAAGTCTGCAATATTGCTTTATTGTACAGCATATTAGAGTTTAGTATAAATGTAATGAAGGGTGTAGTAGTAATTGCCCCCAGCAGACAGGTTGGTGGTGTAGCCCACCCACAATCTACCTCAGTGACATGTCAGGGAGCAATTTAAAGCCTGTCAGAACACAACCATATTTTATTCTACACAATCTAATATTATGGCAGCACGTTCTCAGAGACAATGCCTTTGAGGAGGTGGGATTGGTGGTCCGGAAATGAATGCAATTTTCCATGACATCTAAATCACCCACTTGAGTTTTTCATCTCCATGGAAATATAAACAAGGGCGTTAAATCATGTGCTGCTGCTTTACAATATGTGGATTGTTAACCCAGCATGTATCAACAAAATGAGGCTACGATTTGACCAACCTTTTGTTGAGCATTTGTTACACAATTGCACTATTGCAGTCACTTACTTCCATCCAATTACTTGTATCACTAGATTGCAATAGGCATTTAACTTCTCTAGACAATTGTGACTATTTTCAGACAGAGTGTTCCGGTGAGTCATTGCTGAATAAAATGAAATAACTATACCTCAGTGGCACTCTATGTCCAGAGGACTCAGTTAAGGGAGCAGTCCGATCAATAACACCAGAGCAATGGGAATAGCAAGGTTGACCACAACATGGTGTTTCATTTGACATCACTGAATGTGTTTTAGTGGCACATTTTCAACAATCAAAAAGGCATCACTCGAAATAATCTGCCAAGTTCATTTCATCCCTGTCACTTTCACCTCTCTGACTAGGAAAGATTAAACACCAAATGAAGACACCACAAACCCTCCCTCCCCAGCCCCCTTCTGGCTCTTTTATACTGGACGCTAAAAGAGTCGAATGAATCTCTATGTAGTAGCGGGGTGATTAACTGTCCAAAAAAATACATGCTGAAATATGGACAGTTTAAATGTCCCCGCTATTTGCCTCCTTTCAATGAAAGTGTCTCCCTGGAACAGGCGGAGGTGCAGGAAGATTAATTGACTTCTGGATGCCTTCTGCTCAGTGTGGCCTCCAAGGTGCCACAGGGCTGAGAGAAAGCCCAGACAGGCCAAAGTAAAGAGACCATCTCATTAATATATGATTAATAGCCGCTAGCCCCGTGATTAATTAGTGTTTGTGACAGTAAACTTTTAACAGGCCCCCGTGTCGTTCCTTGGAATGCCCATTTATCTTTCTTGGACCCCACCAAAACGCTCCCCGGCCCTTCCAGAAAGAGACTTTGCATATTCTAGTCTTGTCCGATATCATTTCGCTGCTCTCTGGAAAGGCTAGGCGGGAATGAGGGCTCTCCAACATGATTGATTGCTTTGCTTTTTTATTTGCAAGTTGGAATACGGGGATGTTTTTTCTTTTTCTCCGCCCGACCGCTGCCTATTTCTTCTGCCTCTCTACTTCTGTGTACTTGTTCTTGTGCTGCTTGAACGAGGACCATGGGCTCATTGCAGCAGGAATTTCTTACAGCTCTGCTTTAAATTTGATTTGAATCGCTGGTGTATAAGGTTGTGTGTGTTTTTCTCACAGCTTTCCTGTGCTCAATTTGAACACCCTCCCCAACCCTTCAGCCCCCAACTCTCTCTCTCTCTCTCTCTCTCTCTCTCTCGTACACACACAAACACACACACTGAACAGAATATGCACAAAAGGTCAAATACTGTTATTGTTCCTTATTTGTATTTTACACAAAAAACACTGCTGTTAGATCCAACTTATTATATACATTGGGCAATGAGGTTTACTGAATAGTGTGCAAAGCAAAGAAATGGCTTTATCTTTTTTAGTGAAGGAAATTGCTTCTTTGCTGCAGCACAACATTAAAAAATGTCTGTAAAACTTGGTCAAAGTTTACTGACCACACAAGCTGACTAGCAGTCCATAGCTACAGTAACTAGCATGTAGCCTAATAATTCTGCCCCTAACTACATCAAATAGTTTATCGCCACCAAACACTAAAACACAGTGAATCTTTGACACACTTCTCTGTAGATGTAACTGCCCCATAACAGTTTTGAGGAGACATATGGCCATTAAAGCTATACTTTATTTCAGCAGAGAAACTGTCACAGATGGTTCGACAGTTTCACAATGCTAAGTTTGCTAAGTTTTTGCCTCCCAAACATCTCTCATAAAGTGGCCCCAAAATCACAGTTATCCTCTGTTCCATAAACACCACAGTATAAATTAGTCCATTCTATTACAGCTCATCATAAATTAAGAGTTTGCCATCAACTGAAATTAGAACCATACAGTACAACCAGCTGGATATTTTATTTAGGCACAAACCATCAGTGTGATACAGGGATTTTGTTTACTGGTGCTCATAAAAAAATGTCCTGGTCTAAACAGTTGGTGTTTATAACTCAGTATTGAATATTAATATAATAGAATACATGTTTTGTATCATCCATTTGTGTGGATAATAAATCACAATACCCTAAATGCTTCTCTGCCTTGCAAGCGATTGTATCTCACTATCCACCTTTATTTCTTATACCATGGAATAGCAATTTGAAAAAGAGTAGAATTAATCAGAATATATGGCTTTTAATATAAAAGCCTATCATCCCTTTTATCTGTTTTATTAGGTTTATAGAGGTGGGCCGTGCTATGGGGTTCACAAGGTGAACGCATGACCACCTGTACCGCTTGGCCACAGCACACTTATACAATAAAAAGCCTTTTCTGGGAATTTGTTCAAGAAATATGTAGACTTTCCATCATGGCTGTGGAGTGAAGTAACTTTTCTATAGCTTATCTTCATTGTTGATAATCTCTTTAACTACAGAGGTGAGCTGCTACACCTGAACCTCTCTATCCAGGGCTGCCTCCCTCGCTCTATCGCTCCGTGCTCTAATCCCATCACAACATCCTCCTCTCTGCTTCTGCCCTCGGGCATCGCCGCATCCTCGCTGGAACTATTAGGAAACATAGCAAGGCAAAGAGAATGTCATTTCAGAAACCTGCATCCCTCACTGGTGAAGGATTAACCAGTGTAGAATATTGTGCACATGAGCTTAAAGGCGGTGTTAAGAAGCAATCAGACCCTGAGCATGAATGGCCTTAAATGTGGAGTTAGTGATTTTATGGTATTACACTGTGAAATTCTGAAGACATCTCCTTATGTTCCAAGAGAGGTCTGATAATCTGGTGTTTCTACATGGCCATGGCTCTGTAAATGGGAACACAAATGGGTGCTTACCCTAACCACACTATCCCAGTGATGGCTATGTGTGTCTATAGAGCTGAGGGAGCAGCTCGTGGCATTAAAGGAGAGGTGTTTCTCTATTGACCCAGTTCAAATATCAACAACCTTACACCAGTATTGCTGACTACATCTTTAAAATAGCACAGCCCATCTGACCGGTTTGTGCATTTAGCAGTTCATATTGTATACACTAAACTACCAAACGTAGTGTATGTGTGATAAACGATTGCCTAAACAGTATCAGTGGATGCTTCTCATATGGTTGTGTGTAATAAACCATCTGGCGCATCAGGTTACAATTACACTAAATTATATTTTTGTTTTGTAAAAGTATTAGCATTTATCTTGTATTTATACTGCATTTATACTGCATCTTATACTGATATTTCAAAATGCAATTCTACTTTATAAGAAAGCTCATGCTTAACTGCAAAGATTGCTGGGCGGACATGCAATGTGTTCTTAAATAAATGCAATGCAGCCTAGCAAGTGTGTATTGCATTTAAAGAATGTCCAGATAAAAGAAAGTGGTATATTTTCTCATTGTGCATCCTAACTAAGGGCGGGTAGAAAATAATGGGGAGTTAATCAGATCAGTAGCACTCTAATTCACTGGGTATTGATCAAGGCTGATTCCTAATGGGACTTCAGACATCTCACTGTGTGCATGTGCGTGTGTGTGTGTGTGTTTGGTTGTGTATCCACCCGTAATCGTTTTAGCGAATGAAAAACTATTTTGCATTATCTCACAGGAATAGGAATGCCAAATATAAATACAGATGCTATAGGTAATCACCACTAGCCATCATTCTGTTTGTTCATCGGCAGTCTTCCAAGCAAGCAGTGTACACGAACTGTTTGTTAGGCCTATATATATGTATAATGAAATGTTGTGCATTAGGCCCATGTGTTAGGAATGACAAATCATATTATGACATAACATTATTATTCAGGATAAATTTGAATAGATCTTAACGTTAATAGTGGCATTTGCAAGTCATAGTTATAAGTGCAAGCTGTTTGAATGATTTTTAATATAAAAGGATATTAAGCACACACTTTTATAACTGATAGCAATTAGACTTTCATTTTGCACTTTTGCTGGCCCTATGTTGCTATCAACTATACTGTCAACCCCATAAAGTATTACGTTTATACAGGCAAATACTGTATGCAAGCACACAGTACGTAATGGGCTATGTATTAGGACGTCCTACAGATTGATCTCTGCCTCGCCATCACAAACTAGTGGTAAAAGTAAAAGTGATTGATAATTGGTCTGTCCTTATATGATCCTCCCTGCCACTGTAGCACCAGTATCTCAGACCAAAACAAATGCTTTGTGGGTCACACACGCACACACACACACACACACACACACACCCACACCCGCACACACGCACGCACACACACACACACACAGACACGCACACACGCACATATAACAACTTCAAAAACAGACACCATCTTGAGACCATGGCATAGAGCAGGTGTGGGCAATTGTTTTCACTTGGGGGCCACATAGAAAATGTCAGAGAACTTCGCGGGCCACATTACTTTGTTAACCAACATGCGCAAACATTTTAAAGTAAAAAACAAAACAGCTAACTTTGTTAACTTGCATATTTATGCCAGGCTATTCCTATGCACCACCATTTTCATAATCAAACACAACTTTGTAATTCACTTTTTACACAGCAAAAAATAAAGTTACTTTCTGCAGAGCTCGTCAAGTAATTTTATGGTGTATTTTTTAAAAAAATGTTTGATTTACCAGGCGGGGCAGGTAGAATGTCTAAAAGGGCTGCATCCGGCCCATGGGCCTGACTTTGCCCAGGTCTGGCATAGAGGGTCACTTCCATTGAATATATTGTATACATTGTGTGTGTGTGTGTGTGTGTGTGTGTGTGTGTGTGTGTGTATATATATATGTTTATGTGATACACTATGTATGATGAGCAATAATCTGAAAGGTTAAAGGTTGAATCCAATGGTTGCAAACTCTTTTTTTTTTTTGTTTGGCAGTTTCAAATCAGGAAAGGCAAACTTCTGAAATAGCCTTTCCTTTCTCTAAATGAAAGAGGCTAGTGGGGTTGGGGGGCAGGTTTTTAATAATATACTTGACATCAGAGCAACATAATACCAGTATGAATTGAATTGGCCCCGCCTCTTGCTTGCTTGTATTAGGAAGTGTGAGATTACATTGTTCTTTCTGTGACATTATATTCTGTCCTGGTTTATTTTTGCATGGGGTGAGGTTGTTCGCCACACTCCATGCAAATCAAAAGTCTTGATTTATGCACCTTCCCTGTGGCGAATGGAACATTACATTTAATTTGGCTGTTGTGGAGATGTGACTCCACCTTGCTCAGGCCTGACATAGTGAACCAGGCTCGCTGTGGTGCAGGAATTCATTACTTGTTCCACAATATGCGAAAGCAACATTTGAATGAAACATTTGTCTCTTGTCAGAACAGTGTAGCATCTATTCCCCTATACAGATATATAAAACATAGGCAGAGGGAAAAGGCCCTCATAGTTGACTGTAACAAAGCAGCGAGTCGCATAATAGTGGCACATTAAAATGAGGCCTGTTGGATGTGAGTAGCAGAGCAATCTGTTTCTTCCTGCGATCGGCCATTACTGCTTTGTAATGACGGGGGAAAATGCTGCAAAGCAAAGTAATGAAATCTATTTCCTTTCCCCCCTTCCTACTTTAACTATATGCTTCAGTTTTGCACATGAGTGCGCTTTCAAAAGACCAAGAGACAGTCATACAACAGAAAAACAGATGAAATGTTTTTGCATGCTTCTAGCAGTGATTTATTTATATTCTGCGGTATATAATGTTACAGTTAAATGTATTTTATCCAGTAAAAGTGGGACTACAAAACAAATGCATGATACATGCATGATATACAAGTTTTTTCATTTCCTTTATAATGTGCAGTTGGTGTGAATGCTTGTTTACATGTAACATCATAGTAACATCATATGATTGTGCATGGTGCACTTATATTATATACTTTTATTGCATGGTATGGAAGAATGTACATGTCATGCTTCACAGCTCTGACCACACACTGGGTAGATGCTCACAAACCTCACTGGCTTTCCTCTACAGCGTATCCACGCATTGTGCCAAAGTGGGCACAAATAGATCACATGCTTGGCCTCTTTCTATATTGCGCCTGGCTGCCTGAGCTCCTTATGGCCCCTGTGTCTTGGTGGAAGAGGGATTGGGTCTCTGGGGCAAGGGAAGGGGGGCTGTATGGAAGCTGAAAGGGCCACATGGGCCAAGGGGACCTGCGCAGAAAGAGAGAGACTGCTGGACAGATTACAGCCTCATAGCAGCGGATGTGAGAGCAGAGAACGTGATTACACGGCCTGCGTGCGTGGCGTGGTGGACTGTGACCTTGTTATAAAGTCAATGCTCCATGCATACACGGGCTGCCGCTGCATATTCTGATGGACTACTACCAGCTCCACTGTTGCTGAATGCGGCTTTGCCTGAGTGAGCGCTCTGATGTTGCTACAAAGACAACAACTTAGAGCAGATTGGTGGGAAAACTAAGATGGCTGCTCCATCATTACAGAAAAAGGAGAGGGTGACTTAAACTGAAATAACCACTATTCTGTATAGTGTAAACATATAGAAAATATATAAATATAGAATATAGACTGCCAACAACACAATTTGAAATTAATAATTTGATTAAAACTAAATACAGTATAAAATACAATTTCTAATATATTTTGTCACAGCACAAATTAATTCCACGATAATTGGACCTCGACTTGAATACCATTGGGATACTTTCCTGAAATACTGCATATTAGAATTTTATTTCCAATATTTGTTGTCCAACTCATTCGTCTTTTGTTCGAGGGTGACAATGAGGAACTCTCTGCCTTTGCAGTATCACCATTTCCTAGCTCCCCAGGGCCGTCTCTCAGCCAAGTGGAAAGCCCATGTCCAGATGCAAATGACTTTCCAAGGTCCTTGTGATTGCTCATTAACTTTCTGCAGGCATAAGTCCTAACTTTATTATTGACTGCCCAGAATACACAATCCACCGACCTCTGCCACCTGCAACTAAATCTCTCCCGTCCGATCCATCGTACTGATTTCTGCAATGGGCCAGGAAAGTAGAGCCAGCGGTTAAGTCACCTTAAGTGTTTACATGTCCCTCCTGCCACATCCCACCCTTGCAACTCACCCATTACCGCTTACAATGCAATACCGTTCCATTAGACTCATCTATAGCATTCTATCAGGCTAATGATACTGTAGCCACATGTGGATCTGATAGGCATCTATAGTAAACTATATACTAAATACTGTATATTATATTGCATGTTAAACTATAATATACTGTATTTTAAGATAAGTTAGATTCATTAACACAATCTTCCAAATCCATATCAATACACATCAATATTACACCATGGATGAAGATACAGATATCACAACAAAGACAAAAGATATAAAACACATCTTGCTGACTCTCACTAAAGTGGTGGTTTATTAGACATTCAGCATCATTTCTCTATTAGGCTACTCATATGGCTACCAGCACTTACTGTATGTTTCATTAAATATTAACTGAGAGCCAGAGGGATGGTCAGGCTGTCATAACATATCTTCGCTCCAGCTGAGGCATATACCCTGGCAGACAGTACTTATGCAGATGAGGCCCTGAAAATCAACATATTAAAAGCAGCTGACATTTGTCCTGATATATTGAATCGTTAGCGCGACAGAATCACTTAAGCCCGATCCACTAACATCAAGTTTCCTCTCGTTATTGACCCTCGCAAGCCAAGCCTGACAAGTGGAACTGCAGCAAAGTTCATTAATAATGTGAAATAAATCAATTTGCCTGGAAATAGTGAAATACCTGCAGACTGCAGTAGGTGCCCCAGTTCCAACGTGAGGGTTTTCTTTACAAATGACCTTATTTTCATCTGTGTCAAATGTATTATTTACCTCATGTATATTATATGGAAATCACCACTTAGAATTTCGACACAGGGCAAAGCAACAAACCTGGACTATATCAAGTGCTTTCTGGGAAGAAGTACTTGCTCTGAGCAGTCACACCACGCAAATAATATTGTTTATGTCTCTGAAACAAGCTATGATTAATGGACATATTAATGTATGGGTAATTTTGACAAACAACAGTAGCAAAAAATGTTTTAGAAAATGAGTGGCACTGCAAAATAATATTTTCTGTGTCTCTGGTAGGTTGGGGTCATTTCTCAGGACATGTGGCTTCTCTAGAGGCCGAACATAAACACAGACTCACACAATATGAAGACAAATAAACCACGCTCGCCTGGCATCCAACCAAGAGGAGTTTAGGATTCCATATATTCATCAATCATTTTGCTGTCTGGTTATTATTGATATAACTATTTTAAAGGGAACAGAATAGATTCGTTTTTTATGTATTCTGGACCGCAGGTGAACTGATACATTGTGCAATGGAAAACACAATTAAATCATGGCTTATAGTGAATTAAATGTAAAAAATAAAACCCATATATATTTTTTAGGAGAAATAAGCCACATTTAAATTGAATTTAAAACATAATTTCAAATATATTGTGTTTAAATGTATAGCATACATACATACAGTCCCCCACTGTCTTTGCGTATTAGATTCAAGGCTTACGTCACAGAAAATGTGACACATTCATTTTTGCAGCCTGTCCGTCTTCTCCTCTCATTTCTTCATCATTCTTCACTCCATCGATCCGTTTTCTTCATCAACTGCCTACATGGCAACCAGACCTCTTACACCTTGGCAACCATCAATGCAGTGATAGCAGACAGGAAGTGCACTGTCAGCCAATCGGGACGCCCTTCAGCAGCTAACTGTCACAGAGACAGGGAAGGTCAAACCTGCTGACAGGCGAGGAAAAACACCCCAGTTCATTTAGTATTCTAAAAAATAAAAAAAAACACAATTAAAATGTATCCTGTATATTTGTATTTAATATATTTTTACATTTAGTATATTCTGGCAGTATTTGGAATACTATTTATCCTAGAGTTTTTAAACACATTTGGATTTATAATGTGTTTGTACTAGTACATGAAATATATGTTAATAAATGTTATGTCGTCAGGTTCATGCCAGGCACGGGCTTCACCATGGCCCAGCATGTTTAAACACCACAGCATAATGGTAATTATATTATATTACGTTAAATGCATTGCTGTGTGTGTGGGAGTGCATAGTTCCAGTGCTTAAGAGCTGCTGGCTCAGCTATCCTCTGTATTACCTCAGTCCAGGAGTCAGGAGGTAGCGGCATAGAGCTCATTTGCTAATTGAAAAGTGATTGACAAATCAGGAGCCATGAAATCCTTTCAGCCAAGTGCCACCAGCTTCCTATGCAAGCGGAGCAAACCACATTCCCTATAAAGTCAAGAAGATAACGTTGTTCAATTATGAGTTGGACTGGCTTGACGAGGTGAAGATGCAGACCTCTGCCAGGCAGCAATTCACAGCCTGGTAGCACAGTGGGAGCCAAATACATTTGTAAGAGCCATCTTCTAGCCTAAATGCTTTGTGTCAGTGCCTTTAAAAGTGAGCAATAACTAATCTCCTGGCTAATCTTCAGTGAATTAGGACGCCAAGCTGTATAGACAGTGGAAAGGAGCCTGTCTGCGTCAAAGCACGGCCCAATGTGTCCTGGCTCGGTGCACACTCAGCGCCCGTCACATGTCACAGCAAGCAGCCACAATGGCCACAGACAAGTCCTCTCTGTGCGAACCGGGAGAGGGGCCACAACGGAGCTCCCATCTCCCTGGAGAGACCCCCTTTCTGGCCGTATCCTGCCTGACAGTTTCAGATGAGGCTCCACTTGGTTAGCCAGTGGAGCTGTGATGTAACCTGGGGAGCCACAAGTAATCACAGTCCCTAGCCAGAATCTATTTAGAGGGCACGGGATAATGGACAGACAGATTGGTGGTACTCTCTTACAAACAGACACAGCATTAGGATGTGCAAGTAAGGAATGCTGGGCCGCATTGTTAAAGCAGCCATCTTTTTGAATCACAGAATCAGTCTATTTAATTGTTTACAAAATGATCGCCAACGTTTTAGAAAATGATCAACCTGATCACCCCACCCTTTCCTGTTCCTACAGTTTTGATGGCAATATTTATTCTATAAATGGCCACACTCACTGAACAACTGAATTATAAAAGATGTTGAGGGAAGTCAGTCCTTAGATAACCATGTCATGCTCCAAGAAACAAGACACATAACAGCGTCTCAACTCCTCTAATCACCCCACCCCCACCTGACCCTGCTGTTTAACCCAAACAGAAGAAATGAGCGACCTTGGTTTTGTTAACGGCTGCTATCTCCCAGCATGCATGCTACCCGGCCATCACTCTTCCTCCACTGTGTTTCATTTATCCTGATTATCGCTACGGGGGGCTCATTGTCCTGGAATGAATGGCAGCATTATACGGTCAATTTACTGCAATCTTCTTATCAATGCAAGCCTTACATAACCCCTGATTTAAAAGAGCTAATTAGCTGGAAAATACATGACAAGTCAATTGTGTGGATGGAGAGCAGAGAATGAAGAAAGCTTCTACAAATGTCTGCTTGCCATAGATACACTTGTTATAGCGGAGGCTGTGGTTCGGACAAACAGATAATATTCTGCTGCTAGTGGGTTAAAGACAGCCAAATGATTGACTCCTCAACTGACACCATTTTCAGTTTTTGTATTTTTCTACAAATATCATGCTTATGTTTAAGCAATGTACATTTGTAAATTAAATTCTGTGTGTTTGTACCTTTTGAATGGGACAAAATCACGAACTGCTTTGAATCAGGAGGATATTAACATTCATTTGGATGTACAGTTTAAAGTTGGCTGACAATTGTAGTGTATAATTTATTGATAAAAGAATATGTCATGCTAAGTTTGATATATTATATTATATTATATTATATTATATTATACATTAATAAAAGTACACTGTAAGCTCAGAAGCGTTATTAGAGTTTGAAGAGATCAGGGGCTTAGCACAGACTAAACTTGTGTGCAAACGCAAACCCACCGAACCTCAAGCGCAAAATACATACACACCCTTAAATTAATTAGCCTACTGATACATTTTTGATAGAACACTGTTCTGTTCTGTTCAGCAACAACTCCTGTCTCTACCACTTTCTGTTGATACATAACATACTACTTGTTTTTCATGGAGTCTTCATAATATTTTACTAGCAATTGTTATATCTGTCTTTCCTGGTGTCTTTTAGTCTTTGTTGTCTCTGTCTTTTGGTATTTACATTATCATTTACTCTTTGTCTCTTTCCTTGTTTCTCCATCATATTGTATACTATTTGTTGCCTGTCAGTCATTCCTTGTGTCTGCATCTAATCTCATTTGTTGTCTGTCTATCTTTCCTTCACTATTTGTTGTCTGTCTCTGTTTTTCCTGGTGCCTCCATGACATTGTAGGCAATATGCTGTCTGTCTCTGTTTTTACTGGTGTCTCATCTCTTTGTTGTTTTTCCCTTTCCTTGTTTCCCCATCATGTAATTGTTTTCTGTCTTTCCTGGTCATTCAGCTATAGTATCTCTAGCTCTAGCGCTAGTACTGTATATTTAGCCTAACTGATGCAGAGTTTATTGTAATTATTGGTAAAAATAACACTTTATAAATGTTTATGAACATATTTCTTCACTAAGAGGAAGCTCATTTTAGATTTAAACAACCTTCTTGTTGTGTGTCTAACCTAAAGGCTACAGCCTACATTGACCAACAATTACAAAGTTATGGCTAGGTGGTTTATTTTAAGATGTAAGATGTAGTTGTTTCGTGTTCTCACTTACACACAAATAGGCATATGCTAAATGCATAATGTACTTACTTTAACCATTGTTATGCTGAGCACAAACCTCTAGCCGCTAACAGTGTCTCTGTTGAGTAGTAGACTACATGTTAAGTTTCTGGCAAATGGCATCCTCTCTCAATCCTGTGCTCTGTTCTTTGCTTGTTTCAGGGTAGGAGACAGAGGGTAGGAGATAGAGGGTAGGAGATAGAGGGTAGGAGACAGAGGGTAGGATATAGAGGGTTGGAGACAGAGGGTAGGAGACAGAGGGTAGGATATAGAGGGTTGGAGACAGAGGGTAGGATATAGAGGGTTGGAGACAGAGGGTAGGAGACAGAGGGTAGGAGACAGAGGGTTGGAGACAGAGGGTAGGAGACAGAGAGTAGGATATAGAGGGTAGGAGACAGAGAGTAGGATATAGAGGGTTGGAGACAGAGGGTAGGATATAGAGGGTTGGAGACAGAGGGTAGGAGACAGAGGGTAGGAG
>JAODOY010020257.1:0-25103 GCA_025399855.1 Forbesichthys papilliferus
CGGGTCCCCAAATAGGTGTAACCCCTAAACACATCCCCTAAGCAACACTAACCCAAAACACAGAAGCGTTACACTATATATATATTTTTTTATTTTTTTTAATACGTAAACATTGGAAGCGCAAGCGTGTCCTTGCATCCATGCAGATTCACCAGATCGCAAGCTTTTGATTTGTAAACGTGAATATAACATATCTGAAAATATAAAGTGCATGCATGAATACTTTTTTTGCAGTTGAAAAGTTGGTTGGCGGGTGGCAAAAACACGTATGTGCACACACATTGAGAGATGTTGCGTGTGAATGGTAAAACTACGTGTGGATTATACTTTTGCGCTTGAATAATATTGATAGAAATCTACCCCCATATATTTTCTACATTGTACTATTGCAGAATATCGCACACTAACAAAACATGATTTAGTACTGTGGAAACAATTTTGGGTTTCCACAGGTTATTGGTCTGAATCCTCCACTAATTTTATCAACATGTTACCTAGGCCTATACTGTATTATTTGACTTAAGCCATTATGAAGGTGTCACTAAATAAAAGCCAAGGTGTGTATTTTCACAATATTTAACTATGTAATTTACACACAAGGTGCAATACTCTTCTGAGACAGACAATTCATTTTTCATAGCTAGCATTGTTGTTTTTCTAATATTTTCTGAAACAAGCGGCTTCCTAACAAAACTTAAAAATAAGGGACGGGAAACGTCACCTCGTCCTCTGCGTGTGTACGTCAGAGCTTTGCCCACGTGCAGATGTTTATGCTCCTCGTGCTAAACTACGTCACCAAGGAATAAAAAAAAAAACATCTAAACTTGGATATTTATAAAGAATAAACATATCAAGCATTTGCTTAGAAAATGTTAAGTCGCATTTATTTCCAGAAAAAGATAGCAATAACTAATAGTAATATACTATAATCAGAAAGACAAAGAGCACCATTTTAAATCCCGCCCCGGATTTGACAGCACGCACCTTCTGTGCTTGTAAACAGAACCTCACACGTGACACCCAGAGCCGCGTCGGCATTGTCTACAAGCACAAAGAGCCAGAGCGAGCGCATTAGCTCTAAGTACCAGACAGGTGATCGAGACTGGTGGCAAGCTTACCTACATTATCCGATGGAGTGGACTTTTTGTTATTTCGAGTAGCCGCGTGTGGAGATCTTCAACCACTTGATCTGAACATGTCGGAATCCATATTCTTGCGACAAAACGTTTGGTAGCTTAGCCAATATCTGCCAGCTCCGCAGGCTGTCAACGTGTAAACAAAGCTGGGTCGTCTCCTTTGTTTTTCAAAAATAGCAAGTTAGCTTGCGCGCCGCGAGCCTTCCTAATCAAAACGCGTTCTAATCTTACATTAGCCAACAGTAGTGTTTTAGCTTCTACGTCGGTTTTGGTATTATCCAGATAATCTAAATTGACGTGTTTTTTAGCCACTGGCCGGATGAGATGTCATTCACGATGGAGGATTCCTTGGAGGCTGGATGGGTATCTGTTCGTCCGAACATATTCGAGGAAAAAGAGCGACATAAATTCGTTTTCATCGTGGCTTGGAATGAGATCGAGGGGAAGTTTGCCATTACCTGCCACAACCGAACCATACAAAAACGGACCACTTTTCGAGATTCGTTCTTCAACTGTTCGCCGACATCTCTTGTTTCGATTACTTCCGTTCCAGAAACACAGCTTCAAAGTCCCACTAAAAGTATAGATGTTAGCGCGATTGATAAAGTTAGATCGAACTCTAGCCCGAAAGGAAAAGGTGCATCAACAAATGTTGGAGAGAGAAAAACCTTCACTGCCGTTCAGCCAAGGACATCAGAGTGCCTTAGTAAAACACTGGGGTCGTGGAATATCGTGACACCTCAGGCAATGGACATAGAGATTCTAGACCCAGTGGATCTCCCAGGAGCTCCTCTCTCTTTGGATTATGGAAATCCAGGTGAAAGTGACAGTAGTGGTCGTGATGACTATAGCTGGGCCGGTTTGTTCTCTTTCCAGGATATGAGGGCAGCCCACCTTCAGCTTTGTGCTGTCAATTCCGACTTGGGGCCTTGTTTACCTCCCTTTCCAGAGGAACAATCTGGCATGTGGACGGTGCTTTTTGGTCCGCCTGAGATCTCCCAAAGAGAGACGGATGCCTTGTGTTACCAGCTGCAAGTGTACCTGGGCCATGCCCTAGACACCTGCGGCTGGAAGATTCTCTCGCAGGTGCTATTCTCTGAGGGCGACGACACGGAGCAATACTACGAGAATTTGAGTGAGCTGAGACAGAAAGGCTACGAGGATGCGCTGGAAAGGGCCAAACGACGTCTACAAGAGGTGAAATGTAGCTTGTATAATAATGGTTATATGATCATATTGAGCAGCTATATGTGTGCGAGTGTATTTCAACTTCTATGTTACTCGTGTTTGTTTGTTCAGTAACTCACACTAACTTTTAAAGCTTTTTTGTTTTTAATAAAAAAGTCAAATTACCGGCTGACAACATGGCCATAAGTGTGTTAGTTGGCGCTGTTTTCCTAATGTCTCTTCCTCCTTTACCATTTCCTTTGTTTCACTATAATGTGAGCAGCCATCTGTTGTAGCACATTCACAGGCCTGTAATATGATCTGGGCTCTATGACACTCTAGTTAGATGAATAGTTCAAGAGAATCAGTTGAAGTGTAGAACAGTTGTAGGTGGAGTTACAATGTCTATATTTTCATTGTATATTTAATGGGATAAAATGATTGTCATTATTTTTGTCTCCGTGTAAGGCATATGTAGTTATATGATGTAAGCAAGCATTAGGCCAAGAGTACTTTGTGCTGAAATATGATATAGATACAGAAACATCTCTGGTTTAAAGTCATAACCGCCATATAATCACCTTATGTGTTTTTGAAAACACAGACAGGCAAGTGTTTTTGACCTCGACCCATTTCTCATCTCCTCAGTCACACCAACCACAAACAGCAGGCTTTGGCTTTGCAGTGTACCAATGCGAGAATATGCAATTCCACAAAAAGATACTCAAAGCAGAGGGCTCGTCTAGCATATAAACAGCAGAATGTCTATACACTTTCATTAGAACACTACATCCTGAAGTACATAACTACTGTATCTTGTTTGCCGCTAGTGATGAACAAAGGAATATGTGCACCCAGGATGTTTTTTCTTAAGAAATCCTTAAGTTATCCTTCTGACTATAGATATATGTCATATGTATCATAGCATCACATTTCACATGGGAATTTAGTATACTGTCACAGCTATTATCTTATCCATATACAGTACCACCTGCGTAGTCACATCTGTCCTTAATTTAGCCTGCTAATCCACAATTTGGAGTTGTAGTTTGTGCTTGAAAAGTATTTTAGTCAGTATAAATTATGCCTGGTGCAACAAGTAAAACATTTTATATCCCAGCACGGCTAAAATAAATGTATTGAAATAGGTTACAGATGGGTGGAAAACATTCCTATGTTGAAAAATGTTGTCATCATACTCTGTCTGCAATACAATTTCCAGTGCCAAATATGCAGAAAGTTATGTTGCCCCGAAGCACTTAAATGGATGGATCGGTTCGATCAAACAGTGTGAGGGCTACAGATCAGGTGAGATTATTTGTGTTGCAGTGAATCTGGCTTTACTAGGATAACATGTGTGCCTATGAGGCAACTGCTGTGAAGATCTCCACAGCACCCTTTATAAGTGATGATGCATAGCCTAATAATGGAATGCAATGCAGTTGGAATGGAATGCATTAGGTAGTGTTTATATATAAATAAATAAAAACTATTCTATAATGGATTTCCTGAGGTGTCATCGGTCTTATGATTAGCTTGTGATATCTTCCAGAGCTCTAGCCCTTTTATAGTTATTTTCTAAATATTACCTGGACCATAGTGATACCAGCAAAACAAAGGAGTTATAGGAATATTGTACTTTCTTACACAATACTTTACTTGAAGTTAATTGTTTTAAAATACATAACAAGATTACTTTTGATTAATCAATAATCTCCATCAAGTTTCTACTTGTTTTTGATAGATTTTTTTTGTTGTGTAGGCCCACGTTGATTGTTGAAGCTATCACTCATCATATATACAGTATTTTTTAATTGGGACATTGTTGGTGATAATTTTAGGACAATTCAAGGATATTTATGGGACTGCTAGTGAAAATGATCCTTATGAAGTGTTTTGTGGGAGAGTACTTGGAATTCTGTTGTTAACCCAATTTGCAATGAAAATGTTGTGTACTTCCTAAATAGGATCTTTGTCTATGAAACAGACTTGAAACAGAGTTATGATTTTAGGTAAGGTTTGTATGTCAGAGAAAATGCTGATGGCTACTCCCAGATAGATGAATTATAAGGCAGAGGAAAAAGTTCTGAAGCAAGACATGGCAGATTTATCATGACAAACTGGAATAGTTAGTCGCAATGACAAGTCTAGAGCGGATATAGTTACCGCTGGTTGATAGCTGTGCTAAAGAAGATATCTGTACACTTTTCTATTATATATCTTTCCTTATGGGAAATCTGTAAAACTGACTGTTATGTTACATTTGGTCCAAGATAGCTCCAGAAAGAGAGCTGCTTTGAATACAAGATGTACTACTCACACAATACACTGTACATTGTACATTTAGGCTATCATCTACTCAGGTCCACTCATTTCTAACTCACTACTGTTCTTACTAAATGTAGGTTAATCTACATGCCATTGCCATGCTAGATACTATTGTGAATACCTACGTTTAGAAGTTTGGAAATACTGGGGACTGTACGCCAAATAGCTTATTGTTCTTTACAAGGTGGGTAAAGGAAACAGATGTCAACACAGAGCCCATGTTTTGTTCTGACCGTGTGCAATGGGAAAATACCTACTATTAGGGGAAGCTCTGGTAACTTGTAACCCCCACTACAAAGAAAAGTGTATTAATAATACAGTAACCTTAAATAAATAAACACTTTATTAACAATGACACAACTACTAATAACACCTATAATTAATTGAATTCACACAATTGTGTGTGTGTGTGTGTGTGTGTGTGTGTGAGAGACTATAAAAATAGTATGGTCATGACCTCCACTTTGAAATACACTGGTCTAGTCCATTTTATTGATTCCATTTCAGTAATTTAGCTGAGGGTTTTCCCCATGTCTAGCAGCAGCAGCAGCAGCTGCATGGTTTGGAGTCCATGCAAGGTTGTCCAGTGGTTGCCAGGGAGATGCAGGGCCAAGGTAAACAGTAAGAGCAGTGTTAGAACTGAATGGAGCACTTTGTACCTCAGTCTCTAAAACTGTAGGCCTTTGCAACTCTAGGCTGAAGTGTGTGTGTGTGTGTTCATATCTATAGCTCTCCTTGCACTTCTCTTTGCAGAAGGTTTAAATCCACTACTGTGGACACGAACGGAGCTGTTTTAGAGTTGTTATCTCAGACCTGAATGAGACATATTGCACTGTATGAATTGGAACTACTGAGAGTTTTGCATTGTGTTTTTCTGTACAATAGCTGTTTTGATTTGGCTTTATCTGAGGAACAATGGCGTTTGTGAGGATTGCCTGACATATGTTATGCATCAGCATCAGCTGTAGTCAGTGGGGAGCAATGTATTCCCACTGTACAACATTGAAAGAATGAATTTTATGACATCACTTTTGACCACACACATGCATACGTTCCCTATCATTTGCTAAATGAGAGGGAATAAGGCCTTGAAAGAGCTATTTGTCTGGCTGCCACACACTGAAATCCAGTGTAATATAATATATAAAGCATCACAAGGAACACTTTTACTGGTTGTTTAACAAACATAGAATCAAGTCATCGTTATTGCACAGTATACCAGAGGAAAGTGTTTCCCAAGATGTAGTTATATAGCCTACATTATGAATGTTGTTCACCCTATGTGAAACAATTTTATGAAAATCCTAAATGCTGATTTTCCTATTCTTAAAGTACATTTTTAACTGTACCAAGCCAAGTACCATGAACATGTCAGACTAGAGCTAGTGTACTGTTTTCTGTTACTGTATCGACTCTAGCACAATCCATGTTTGAAAGCAGTGTCTAACAATTTGTGGAATTTGGCTAATCTTTTCCCCTGTGTTGTTTTTCAGCAGTATTGCTGAACAATCCAGACGGTTCTGTAGGTACACATGAAATGTTTTGTGTGCCTTCAACCCCCTGTCCTATCTTGGCTTTAATTTCACAGGTCTGTGAGATCATCAGAGTCCATTCTCATGAATTCTCCCAGTTTAATTCTCTACTCAGGAATCTATCTCTCACTTTAGTATTTCTTTGTGTAAGAGACACTCCTTGATTTGTACTTTTTGTCTTAAATATTCTCGTGGGCTTCTTCTGTATGTAGGCTAAGTCCTAAGTGAGATGCATGGGCAGAATTGAGAATGAGCGGGGGCAGAATATGTGATTAAGCAGACTAACAACTGGTTATAGTCTCTATTAACTTAGCTTGGTGTGTAGTTTATGTAAAGGTTAGGGTAATCTTAGTGTTGTTCATGTGGGGGTTAAGTGTAAGGCTTTTTATTGTATTTTTTCTCAAGTTTAAAACCATTTGCATTAACATTAGATCAACAGTAGACTGTAGCCTTCTTACCTCAAAGCAAAGTGATAATCTTGCATAAGCAGGCTGGAACCACATCACTATCTATCCAGTAGATATTGAGGAGGATATATTGCTAGTGCAGATTAATTCCGAAGAATGTTTATGACAAACAAGTCAGTGTTGGATCAATACATCTGTGAGTTAGCTGTGTAGCGTCAACCATGAGCTAGTGTAAGGAAGGGTTAATTACCAAAGGCAGGGTCAGTCATTCTTGATAACGCTAGCTAACTTTGAGCTCAAATCAAAACAATATTACTCCATGGCCCTCCGTGGCGCTGCCCCACACATCGAAATGCATTGTGAAGCAAAGCGTAGTACTACAGTTTTGCTGTTACAGAGTCAGCTGTGTAGAAGTATCAGATAATGTTTTCAACACACAAAGAGAACCGTATGATAGCGAAATGCGAGGATATATTTGGTAAATTTGATCAAGTTCTCCCAGTGAATTAGCTTACAATAAGCTTGCAATTGCTGACTATACCTGACTGACTTGACAACGCCTGTGTGTGTCCAGGTCCTGGAGAGGCACCGTGCCATGGACAGCATGGTGGAGCTGTTGGCCGTGTACCCTGAGGAGGATGAGGCTCATGGAGAGCTGCTGGAGGCCACCACACAGCTCTACCACTACCTGCTGCAGCCCTTTAGAGACATGCGTGAATTAGCCATGCTGCGCAGGCAGCAGATCAAGGTATAGTAACCCGCACACACACACACACACATAAAGATCCCATCTGTTTGAGGGCTTGGCACTAAATATCTCTCTGGCCGGCCTGTTCTGGAACACACTTACTTACTGATAGGAAGGTTGCATTCTGGGTAATTTAGTTAAGGTAGACTGGTGGCTTGGATGGGCGAGAAGGCCCTAAGCCAGTGTATGGACTCATGCTTCTTGCTGTAGTCTGTTGTGCACTAGTAGCACCCCAGTAAGAATGTTGGTTGGTTGTGTGTAAATCATATGGTATGTCACGGCCCACCATGAAGAACCATTTTGCGACTCTCACTGGGGGTAGATGATAACCTGACATGCCAGATTAATTGTTGTCACAAGTCCATCTGGGGAGCCGTATGTTGAAACTGTTTGTAAAGGGCAGACCCTTTCAAAAATATACTTTGCAGTTGATTGGATGAACCATCTGGTCGTTTTTGCTATGGCAGACATAAACCACGGCAGTATAGCTATCAACACAACGCTGATTGGAAAGTCCAGTTGCTACTCGGACACATTCAAAATGATTCCTAGGCTTTCAAGATTCTCACGGGGAAATGAAACTGAAGCTTGCGAGAGCAGGATGGTCTCGCGAGGCTTGCTGATCTCAAATGCTGTGGATTACACACCCTAAGCCTTGGAGCGCTAACAGCATGGAGGCGATGGTGTAGAGGCCGGTGCCTCCTGTAGTGTTGGGGAGGGGGTGTGGGGGTTGTGGCCTGTCAGCGGCTGAAGAGGATCAGGCTGAGGTTTTTTGCCCTAGCCAGAGCGGCTTAACAAGCAGCGTTAAGTATTATTACAGCAGCCTTTAAACCACTGTGCTGCAGGCTCAGCCGACTCCTCTCCTCCTCCTCCTCCTCCTCGTCTCCTCCTTGTGCTTTCTTCTCCCCATTAGAGGCTCCAGTGCACAAGCAGACTAGACTTTACTGTGCTGCTGTGTGCAGCCTACAGCTGTTCATAAGGCCGCATAAAGAGGTCACACGACATTACACGCTCTTGATTACGGCGTCTCCACACTAGCAACCTCATTGGTTTTTAAAAACATGAAATACTGCAAAATTGTCTACCAAGCGCTGAATGCAAGTTTTGTTTGTTGTTATAAATCAAAGTCACTGTAGGTTCATGATTCTTCTTATGTTAATAGAATACAATCCAATAATATTTTTTGGGCTGTAAATGTAAATACATTAGTGGAGAAGTTGTGTCATGTAACTTTTTGGAAAGAAATTTCTCAAAACTCAGCATATGGACTTAGGCATGTTTAAAACCGTGCTCTTGTTCAGATTACATATTACTATTGAGACTGTCGCAGCGAGAGGCAACAATGTGCAAAGTGCATCCCCTAAAGCTGTGCACATCCCACTCGGTGGGAGCCAGTAAGCCATCCACTAGGGAAGGTGTCAAAGTATCCTTAATGTAAATGAATGGAGGTGTCACACGCGGCTGGAGTGCAGGCACCTTTTTTAAATAGTCTACAGTTGATGTTACCAACTGAACCAGCATCTGCCCCGCAGGCAGGGCAATGCATACAAACAAAGCTGTATGCAAATATCCTGGGGTGTAGAGCAGGTGGGGTTGGTTTCTCATAAACTGCCGAGTCAGGGGATGGGACAATATCTCCACTACATTGGAGAATGTAGCCTGGAGAGAGAGAGAGAGAGAGAGGTAGAGTGCAATGGGCAAGACTACATGCAGGATACTGAATTTACATACAATTTGTTTCCTGCTTACTGCTGCTTTCACTATTGAGATGCAGAGTCTCTCTCTCACGTTGAAACAAAAGCAGCCTGCTAAACAGTTGTTTGCTAAAATCCCTGCCCATCTCTCTTTCAAGCTTGAACACAAATCAGACCACTGTCAATGTACTAACTTGCTGTTGAACAAGTCTTTGATGGCGTGTTAGATTTTCTTCAAACTGCGAGAGTTGTTCGAGGCGTAGTGGGATGTTGTTACTGCCCTGCATTTAACACTGTCTTGTAGAAGATAGAAATGAGGTTGGGATATAGAAGCTTATGTCCTTAGATTGCTAGAAAGGTTGTGTGGTTAAGGTTTTCCATCTGGTTTAATACAGCATAATGCATACATGTCATATTCATTTACTGTTTGTAAATGATAAATCTTATTAGGGTCACATTTTAAATAACTGTTAAAGAATATCTAATCCACTCTGCCTGCCAAATACTAGTCATGTGAGCTGGGATGAATGAGGGAACATTCATGGTGAATGAATGATGACCTCAATGAATGTCTGCCACAAAGGCCAGGTATTAGATGAATGGTGTAGTAGAACTGCCCCTCTGCATGTGGCAGGCAATAGGGGGTGTCTTGTTGCCTGGGAGGGGGTCAGAGAGCAGCCATGAATAAGACATGGAGTAGATGTGCTCCAAAAGCAGTTACTGTTTCACTTAGCTAAGTTATTACATGGCAACTGTTGTCATGCAGGGGGTGGGGGGTGACTTTAAGTCAGGGCTTTACTCTTCAATCAGTATAGGAGCGGGCTAGATTAAATAAGGGACACTACTTTGTCCCCATATCGGGCTGATTAGATGTCTTATCAGGTGTGATGTCTGGCGGTTGGGCCGTAACTGCCAATGTAGTTATTGGTGGCCAATCCTAATGAAGCGACCTAAAATAGCTTGTAAATGGTATGTGGTTCACTGTAAATTAGCATGGATACCTGAAATGACACTTGGTAATCCAATGCCAAAATCAATGTGAGCCTTTCATCTGAGGCTTTGAAGCACTGGAAGCAGGGTATGTGATTATATATTCCTACTTGAAGACCGTAATTAAATGTGTGTGTATTACAAATGGCCCTGGATACTATGCTGAGATCTATTTTAATCCTATGAGATAAGGGCCATTATGGCAGTGTGTAGTAAACCCACTACCTGACCAACTGCCGTCATTTCTATTTCAGCTCTAGTATCGACACATCCCTGTGTTTTGTCAGCCGCACTTGTTGACCAGGAGAGTGTAAAGATATGCCTGAGACCCCACCCCTCTCTCCCAGAAAACACACACTCTTTCCCTTTTTAACGCAAGACACTTTCAACATTTCCACTGTTTTACACATGGTACCCAAAGTTACTATCTGTGAAATCTTTCCTACTGTGTTTTTACACATTACGACTGCTGGAAATATGTAGCAACATTTATTTTTAAAAGGACAACAAAAATGTAATCATGTGTGATAACACAGCCTTGTTTTCACAATAACCTTAGTGAATTACAGTTTTTAGCCACATACAAACATTGTTGGTATATCTGTCTCTTAGATTAATTTGTTCATTGGAGTAACGAATGAAGGTTTGAATGCTTGCTGCCAGCAAGTGCTTAGTTATTCAGGAGGCAGGGATAATCTCATGGATTGAATGTCTGAGATGGGGCCAGGAAGTGGCAGGCTTTGCCATCTGTGAATGCCTTGGTGGTGTTTTACTATTTTATCCTTTCTTTTTCTCATTTTTACAGTTTGTGTGATCCATAAATCCTGTATAATGTTTGTTCTAGACTAGAGCATAATGTGTGATACACGCTCTGTGTTTTCCTAAATGCTAACACGATCCCCACTTTCTAAATGCTCCTTACATGCCTATATTTTCCCTCCCCCGGTATTTTCTCGCTCACACTCGCGTGCAGACGATGGACATATTGATGTTTGTACACTGAACACGTGGCTTTACGTTTGAGTCAATGTACTTAAGAGGTTTTGTTGTTGATTACCACATTGCTGTTTGTTTTAAAACGCCAAAGCACGTGTTTTCTATTTAGATGTATATGAGGGGCGTCTGTGTGTATGTGTGAGAGAGATATAAAGTATATACTATGCAGAGAGAGGGGCCATGGCAGGGCAGTTGACTTATCCACACTATAAGTACTGTACATTTTGTTCCAGCTACTGAACTCAGGGGGAATACAGTTCTCAGACCCTACCCAGATTTCCACGTGGCACTTCTTTCTCCATACTTCTCACTCTGTATGGAGCACATGGTCGTCTGTCATGAGTTTGTACTGCAAATAACCACAAATTGAGGAGATTAGGAGGAGAGGAGAACCTATACGGTTACAATTGCCAACAATTACATTGAAAGGAAGCTTTTCCTTTTATCTTACTTTGAGATAGACAATGGTTTCGCTATAGTTTTGAAACACTAAAGTGACAATCATCTGAGAAACAGGAACGCAATAGTGAGTAATTTAATGTGCATATGCAGAACCTTTGACTGCTACTGGGGTCACAAGGTTAAACTGACTGTTTAATGCCATTACACCCCTCCAGAGAAAGAGAGATTTCAGTGGTGGAAGACATTTATTTTAGCATTTATAGTGTTTTGTTAATAGAATATTCATTAAAAAAAAAAGTGTTTCCCCCATTTAGGTCAGTATCTTGTCAGTAGTTGTATTAACATTTAATAGCAGGAGGTAACAGTTACTAAGTTGGTGTTAACTTTAAACATTTTCTCAAGAGAAGCACCGCCTACTGGTGCCCAGTGGTATGACATGGGTAAGGCCTGAAGTTCTGTGTCTCGCCCCTGCTCCTCAGATCTGCCTGGAGACAGAGCGTCTGGGGCCCCGTCGGGTGGACAGCCTGAGGAAGGAGGATGAGGAGTGGCAGAGGAAGGCTCATGCCACCGTGCTTTCCATCCAGGACCTCACTGTCAAGTTCTTCGAAACGACCACGCGAGCCCAGAAAGGTAAGGTCATCGGGGGGGCGTCCTAGAGCAGGAGATGTCCTGGTGGAGTTCAGGAGCAGCCAGGGGGCTGTAGGCGAAATACATCTTTATTTAAAATAAATTAGAATTTAAAACTATAAAAAAATGTATAATTTTTTTTTTTTTAAAGGTGGAGTCAGTGATTCTAAGATAAGCTAATACATGCATATTTGTGGAAAAAATCAGGGAATATCTCCTCGTGGTCCCATTCTGTGTGTGTGTGCTGAAGAAATAATCTGGTGTTTCTACACAGCCCTGGCTCTGTCAATGGCAAGACAGACAATGCCCTAGGCATTGCAATGTGTGTCCATTTTGGAGGGCAGAGCTTCTGAGAAAGCGCCCTATGGCGTTGAATACGTTTTTAATAGTGTAACATGTTGTTTACTTCTAGTTATGCAGCAAAACATCGCAGTACACACCCAGTACACACATACACTTAAAGTAATTGTCTTGCGGTGTGTGTGTGCGTGCACGTGTTCCAGCGGTTTATGAGCGCATGCGTGTTGACCAGAAGAAGTTCGGCAAATCGGCGTGGGCCGCCGCCGTGGACCGCATGGAGCGTTTGCAGTACGGTGTTTCCAAGGAGACGCTGCAGCTGATGAGGGCCAAGGAAATCTGCCTTGAGCAGAGGAAGCATGGGCTGAAAACCGAGGTGAGCCGCGTCACGACCAGACATCAAATGCCACTGAGTGTGTGAGTGTGCTTGTGTATTGTGTCCATCAGGATTTCCTCTGGTGTCTCACTATGCTTACTGTTGCGCCGGCCGCCCTCCCAGATGCAGAGTCTGCAGGAAGGGGAGGGTGCACTGCTGCGTCTGGACCAGCTGGAGGCGCTGTACTACGAGCTCCAGCTGCAGCTGTATGACATCCAGGCGGAGGTGCTGCGCTGTGAGGAGCTGCTGCTGAGCGCCCAGCTGCAGAGTCTACGGAGACAGATGACTGGTAGGGTGATGCTACATGACCCCTCTGTCTGTCTCTGTGTATGGTGACTAGTGGGGCCCTACATGACATGACCCCCCTATCTGTCTGTGTGTATGGTGACTAGTGGGGCCCTACATGACATGATCTGTCTATCTGTCTGTGTGTATGGTGACTAGTGGGGCCCTACATGACATGACTCCTCTGTCTGTGTGTATGGTGACTAGTGGGGCCCTACTTGACATGATCTGTCTATCTGTCTGTCTGTATGGTGACTAGTGGGGCCCTACATGACATGATCTGTCTATCTGTCTGTCTGTATGGTGACTAGTGGGGCCCTACAGGACATGACCCCTCTGTCTGTCTGTGTGTATGGTGACTAGTGGGGCCCTACATGACATGACCCCTCTCTCTGTCGTCATCAATTTTTGCGGCTTGGACGGCTTGTTTTTATTTGATCTACATTGCGACTTAGTATATATCTAAGTATAGATGGGCCCGGACGTATAGCGGAGGCGAAGAGCCTTTGGAATCGAGCAAGAGACAAGAGTAAAGTCTTGGGAATTGAGAATACAAATCCAGGCCTTTGCAAACTTATTATGTTGTCCTTCCTGATGTTAGCTGTTAGCGGCTAACAGTAGGCTAACGGGGAAACGCAGAAAATGCGACTGTATTGTACATCTTTGCCAATGTTATATGAAAGATTGTGACAAACAGGCAAGAGAGAGAGATTAGAAAGAAAGAGGGCGATTAATTGCTCTCCTCCGTGGGGGAGGGAGGAAGGGAGCGAGAGAGAGAGATAGGGAGAGCTAACTGTCCTCTGCAAATATGTATGTGTTCTGCTGTACATGTGTATATACAGTAAGCTATTGTATTGCCATTATTGACCGCCACCAAATAATGTAGCCTATCAACGTGGAAATCCCTTTCGGCTTTCTTTGAGTTCCTCCTGCTGTTTTTTACACACTCAACACTTTGTCGATGTAATCCTTAGCTGTCTCACAATGTTCTCATCTTTTGGGATGATTATGACCTCATCTTTTAAATCCCGTTTGTGGCAAACATGCCAATTAATATCATGCCAAACATGTTGCTTCAGTATGATATTTCACGTGAAACAGCCAATGCCTTAGAAAGTTAGCAAACTATTCAAACTATGCAAACCTATCACAGACAGTTTATAATGAATTAGACTGTAGACTATGTGCATTGTAGGCTATATGTGTACTTCACATTCAAACGCTTAGCATTCAATACATGTACAATAGTCTCCCATATTCAGTTATTAAAAGTAATAAGTAATGTATTACTTTTTGAAAGTAACTTGCCCAACACTGATTGTAACTGGTGGGGCCCTACATGACATGATCCCTCTGTCTGTCTTTCTGTATGGTGACTAGTGGGGCCCTACATGACATTACCTCTCTGTCACTCTGTATGGTGACTAGTGGGGCTCTAGATGACATCCTCTGTGGCTCACTCAGTCTCAGTCTCAATATCTATGCTATGCCGATGGTTAATGCCAATACACCTGCCAGTCAGGCGTGTTAGCAGGTAACAGGGCTGTCTTCAGCTAGTCACACATCAATCTGGTTTAAGAGCACAGGCGCCTCTTCGCTGTGGAGCTACTAATCATGTTTTCTGAGTGGACGCATGTATCCTTCTATTGATTAATATTATTCCAGACTTACTAGCAGAGTCACACTGAATGTGTGATTTGTGAGGTCCAGACACACACAAGGTCAACATACTGTATAATCCATCTCCAGCAGAAACGTCCCCTCTTAACGACACACTAAGTAAGATGTGCTCCTCTGTCTAATAGGCTATAGTGGACCCTTTTATCCTTTGTTATGGTGTTACAGTATACTGAGGTGAACATAGAATTGGACTCTTCCTCTATCTCAATTAGTACGCCTTTAAATGCCTCCCCCTCCCCACTAGTTGAATCTAAGACCTGTGTGTGGGCGTGTGTGCGTGTGTGTGTGCGCGCGCCCCACCAGAGCGGCAGGATGAGGTGGTCTACTACGATGCCTTCGAGAGCCCCGACGCCATGCAGGGCATTGAGGAAGTGGCCGCGCCCCCACCTGCCCCCAGAGAGGAGGAGCTCGGTGTCCTGCAGCAGAAGACACGGCAGCTGGAGGCCCGTAGGGGGCGCATCACCGCCAAGAGAGCCTACCTCAAAAGCAAGAAGGTCGGTTTACGCGCTTGTGCGGCTCGTTCGTTTGACACTAGAGTAACAGCAGAGAGACAGTCCAACGTGTTGTTGTTTTCTGCATTAGGAAATCTGTGTTGTGAATCACAACCAGAAAATGCAGCAGCGCCACGCCAGCCATGCAGACTATGATCCCCTGCAGCAGGTACAACGTACACTCTGACTACATGTGGCTTCATAATGCATCTTGGGCAATGGGATCACAAGCGGTCATATTACTCCGACCACTCGCTGAGGTGGTCTGGGACGTATTAGACCACATATTGTTTGTTTGATGCATCCCCGACAAGTACAGGGACATCCATTGTGAGTGCACAATAGCGAACATCCCTGCGCCTGATGTATGTGGTTGGAGTACAACCGAAACCAGGTGCCCCATGGTTATTTGGACAGAAGATGCAGTCCAGAGGAAACTCGATGGTTTATGAGCAGCTAGATCAGCCGGACAACTTAGCAGACGCATGATTAGACACGGGTGTCTACGGCAAGGCTGCAATCCCATTGCCCAGGACGCGTTTTAAAACCGCGTGATTGTATTTGTATTGCTCCACACTGTGTGCGATGAAAGCGATTTGTTTGTTTTATACACAGAGGGAAGCTGAGGAGGAGGAGGAGGCTAGGAACAATGCTAGGGTGAGTCTGGACAGACAGAGGACTCTGGACAGACTCCGCAGCCTCAACCAGGTAGGAGGCACCTCTCATTTAATAACCCCTGTTTTACCAGATCCACGTCTAACCAGTCTGGATCTACTGCAGTGTTGTCGAGCTCAGGGTTCCCGCTGGTCGTGGAAGTTCTGCAATATCATGGAATTTTACGAAGTCTATTCCAGACATTTTTGGGGTTCAATCATGAACTTAAGTTTCCATTAACTCAAATGATACGTGGTATTACATTTTGAGATGTATTAGCAAATCTTGTGGGTCTGAATGTTCACAGGAGAAGTACCTATGTGAAATACCATCGCATTAATTTGCATGGCTGCCATACTGACTTTTTACACAGAGCTGTTCACAGGTCATGCTAATTCAGATGTATGGTCAGTGAACGTCAGTGGATTGAGCCCTTGTTATAGTGTGACGGTCAGTGAGCCCTGTGTACCCACAGCGCTACCCGGGCCAGGTGACCTTGAGGTCCAGCCGTTTGCGTCAGGGCCAGGTGAGGAGGAGAGGGCCCAGGGCGGAGCAGCCATGCACCCATGCAGCCAGCGTCCAGACCGACGGCGCCTCAGATCTCCCGGAGCTTTCCGCTCCTCCGCCGCACGCACGCGGCTACGAGTGCTCGTCTCCGCCCAAACCCCTGCGCTCTCTTCCCCCCTTCACCTCCGCCCCTCCTCCACCTCCGCCGCCTCCTCCGCCACCTCCGCCTGCAGAGGAGGAGCTGGAGTGGAGTTCCCCCAGGGACCTGCTGAGGCCCCCTAAAGTGGAGTCGGAGTCCCTTCCGCTGCCCCTGGCTCCCTTCTCGCCTCGCTTCTTCGACAGCAGCCAGCTGCAGACGGCCAGGAACAAGCTGAGGAAGACGGCCTCTCTGGACTCCTCCCAGTGGAGAAGAGGTGAGGGGCAGCATCACCTTCTCTGTTGTTAACCTGTAGCACTTGAGATCTGAAGTTCTAATGTTTTTTCCATTCGATATAGGTCATGGAAGTTCTTATTTTGAGTTAGTGAAAGTCAGGGAAACGTCAGGGATTTTGACATTTGACTTAGAGTGGGGACCCTTTTCTTAGTTACATAAAAAGGAACACAGAGTGGTGCAGTCTGCACACAACAATATTCTAGCCTTTGCGATTTGGGGCTAATGTGTGGGGCGGAGCTTCCTATGGCAGTTAAGGGAGAGGTGTTTTTGATTTGATTTGAGTTCAAATATTACAAGTATCGATAAAACAGATCACAAAACTCATGGTTTACTTTGGATCCTATCACAGTTTAGGATGGAGTCATTGTTCGGATCAGCAGATGTATGCTTATATTGAACCATACTGATGCAACTGTGCTTCCATGTGTTACTTAAAGTGTCTCTTTCTGACTTCATGACTGTAGATGTCAAACTAGGATCACCAGCATGCTATCTGGGCCCCCGACACACACAGACCATAGACATGCACTAACAAGCACAGGTGGCTGGACCAGCTAGCAAAACAGAGGAGCTGGGATAACAACACACTCAGAAGGAGTGTGACGCTCATGACTCCACTCTATCTTTACATAGAATATAGTTGTTATGCTGCAGTCATGTATAGGCCTATACACCTTTCAAGAGCTTGAATCTTTATTGGACATACAGATATAATAATTATTAATTACATTAGCCATTATTATTTACATTGAAACAATTGGCACCTAGTAGATTGACATATCCCCACAAATAACATTAGAGTTAAATAATGTGTTCGCCAGGAGAAGATGAAGGGGAGGAACAAAAGGCACAAAGTAGCTTGTAGACCTGAAGGAATTGTTTGTGTTACTTGGCAATAGGTCATACCCAGCCCATGATTTTGTTGGCTCAGCCAAATAAATGAAATAAACAAAGAAATCTGTTTTCACTTATTAGTTCTATTGTTAACAAATAAACAACACACAGTGTGCAAAGCATGGCAGAGAAAAGTCAACTGAAAACCATAGCTCCAAGGACGCTCTGCATTCAACCCGCTAGTCGGTTCTGTTCTCGTTGCTTTTTTTTCTCAACACAAGCCTCCTGGTTTTATTGGTTTGGATTCAACATGCCCTGAACACTCAACATTCAGAGCTTTTTGTGATTTTGTGAATTATTTCTTTTAAAAAGAAACACACACACACACACACACACACACACACATATATATATATATATATATAACTACGTACAAACTGTATTTCACACTAGGATGGTGATAACTGCAATTAATCCATGGTGCCGAAATGTGGGGGATGATCCGTACAGCTCACGGATAAACTACGATGCGTTACACCACTGTCAACAAACTTTAGAATTACTTACTGTACCGTTTAAAAGAAATTCCTTTTAGAATCATACATCTTAAAAAGTATATTCATACATTCATATTCACTCACTGGTCAGTTGAATTATGCCAGAATTGACGTTACAAAGATGTTTGTGCGTATGTTGGTCTCCTTGTCAGCCTCTGGAATTAGAGTAGACCTTTTTGTCAAACCGTAGCAAACAGCATTTGTTCTGGTGTGAACCTTGTCTTCCATGTGCGTCTGTCTGTCTGTCTGTGTGCAGCGAGCTCCCCCATGGACGAGGTGCTGGCATCTCTAAAAAGGGGAAGCTTCCACTTGAGGAAGGCCGAGCTGCGGGTGCTGGCCCCAGACCCGGACGACGACGTCAGCAACAACATCCTGGCCCAGATCCGGCAGGGTGTCCGGCTGAGGAAGGTGCGCAGCCGTCCAGACAAGCAGGGCCACGCCAAGGGCTTTCCCCATTCTGCCGACGCCCTGACCCGCAGCATACACGAGGCTCTGAGGCGAATCAAGGAGGCCTCCCCCGAGTCGGAGTCAGAGGATGAGGGCCTCCCATGTACTGACTGGGAGAACTAGAGAAGACACTACAACTACAGTAGTTTACCTCTTCTACCAGATTCTATCGCCAAAGCCCAAAAGGAAGGAATGCTCCAATCTTGTGGATGTAAAGCCAGGTGAAATGAACTTGAAACCAAGTAGTTTTTTTATTTTTAAACATCACAGCAGCAGATTTCTTTTTTCTATTTCCTGCTGTTAAAGAAGGACAACTAACCTTTTACTCTGTTTCCCTTTCATTTGTTCTTTGCCTGGATGACACTCATATCTGTCCCCACAACTATGTATACCATGTACTGTTTGCTGTGGTTTGTTTTTAGTTTAAACATGTTGAGTGATTATAATTAATGTCCATAAACCAGATCCCTAGACTCACTACAGCTTATTGGCCTTCATCAAAATAAATATCAAAGCCTAAATATACTGTAGATTGTACCATGTAGGTTTAGTGTACTCTACGGTTGGGTACAATTCATATCCTCATAAGACCATCCGGATCTTCCGAGCTCCAATTTAATTTCACAGCAATTCAGAAGTGCTTGCCATAAAGTTGGTGCTAATACATTTCAGTCAGACATTCTTGCATACGATTGGACTACCTACACAACAGTTGCTTTTATCTCACCCATCAATGTGTTTAAATCAGCCAGATCACTTGTAGAAATCAAAACATACAAGACACTCTGATGTGGCTCTCTTGGAAAATGCTTCAGCTAGCTGCTGATTGGCCTTTGGAGACTTGCAACTAAGGCTTTTGCATTGAGGAGGATCCTGACTGATGCTCACTGTGAAATGAATGCGAAGCTCACAAGGTCAGGATGGAGGGTGTCGCGAGACTAGACAGTACTGGCCATAAGTTTTATTTTATTATTGTTTTACTCCCAGTGTGTGTGTGTATGAAACTATAATTTTTAAGTTTACGTTTTCTTTTGTTTTTAAGGATTATGGATGAATGTCAAATTTGCAGATTGTTTTTGTATTCTTTACATTATGTTGCTTTTGACTGAATGAAATCTGCCCGTCCCTTCAGTCTATTAACAAGTTTGAATTGAGCGTTTTGACAATTCCGAAGTATACATTGTTTTTAAATCTTATGTTATGCCTGTCCAAGTACGTAACTGCTAGACAGCTGTTGATACTTCAAGTATGGAATTATTTTAGTCAAAAAATGTTCTCATTGTACTGTAGCTTCAGAGACACAACATGGACATTTTATAATTGACCTTCATGAGACCTTTTTATGCTTGCATGGAGTGAAAGAAAGTATATCCTAACCGTTAAGGCACATTTTACAAAATATAGAAACACTGATAATACCAATACTGACTTGTTCAGCTAAAATATACTGAAGGAGCACTGTCACAGCCTGGCTGTCAATGTAACAGTGCCCTCTGCTGGTAAGAAAATGACCAGCTGTGTATACCTGCAACACTGGGCATATCATCTTTTCATTTTAGCTTTAGTGTGTTTTGTCTTTTGTGACAACACCATTTCAATGCCATTATGTATCAGCTGTCAAACATGTAATAATGTTTGACAAACTCACTTGCCTGTTATCCTGTTTGAAGAAAAAGCACATGCACTGACTAAAATAGCTAAGTTGATTATGTCTAAAACAAATGGAATTTATAACTGCTGTCCAAATAGACTTTATATTTAAGTGTTTTTGTGCTTGCTTGCTTTTGTACAATCTGTCTTAAATTAGTGTGCAACAGAGCAAGGCCATAGCTTATGTGACTTTGTGACCGTAAACAATCTCAATCACCTTTATAGAACTTTAGAAACAGTGGCCTAGAGGACAAATATGTACCAGACATTTTATGCTGACTACCAATGCTGTTTTGCTTTTACATTCCTGTAGACCCCATGGCATACAGCCTTTGTTTAATACTCGACTGTTCGTCCATATTCATTACATTTGGGCCTGCTGTGCTTTTCTTTGTGTGTGAGACATTTATAAAACCCAAATGTTGCATATATGTAGACATTTTATTCCCAGTCTTAAATTTGTATTGCCGAATGCATGAGTACTTTTAAAACAAGTGCAATAATTTGTTCAACTGAAAAGTCTAATGTAATTAAGTGTAAATCATATCTGCATGCTTAAAAACATGGAAGTATTTATTAAAGCTTCGTATTTTATTAAATGGAGGAAGACTTTTTAAAGAAATACCATGTAAATGTACTATAAGGTTTATGTTTTTGTGGAATTGCATCTTTTCTTACCATTACATTCCTATGCGCTTTTTATGTCCTAGGTATATTTCCTTTCAAAATAAAACAAATATGATCTTGAATTATTGTTGCACATTACACACATTAGTGCTCATGTCCTAGTACACAAACCAGGTATGTAATGCCAGCATAATTGTTGAAACAAAAAGTTACAAAATTATTCTTAAATGTTTTATTTTATTTTTTACTATAAATGCAATTACAAGTGTTTAAGCGTGTTATAATAAACATTTCCAACTCTTTAAATGTTACTCTTTCAAGCTGTAATACTACAGTTCATAACTTAAATGCGATAACGGTAACAGTAAATTAAAGTCTCCAAAAAGTACCAGAACTATCAACAAGCCCTTATAATGTTCTTATGTACATATTTTTAATCACAGAATTTTTGGCAATAGTAAACCCAACAAAAAGTACCGCAGCTACCACTGATGCATCTTTGTACCAAAGGCAAACATCAGCAAAAACTCTTCTGTACAGGATCATATTTGGCAAAAGTTTCTCTGGAAATCTAACCCGCTATACAATTATTTCCTTTGATAAATAGTTTAAAAATATTGCCAGTTTTTATCCAAAACAAAAATACTTCAACACTCACATACCAAAAGTGATTAAGCAAAATTTAGATTTAAAAGAAAATGGTGTCACAACATCCATGATAATCAGTTATCTCCATTGAGTTATTTAATAAATTAAAGGTTCAATCATTGCACTTCAAGTTGCAACTAAAACAAAGAGGGAAAGAAAACAATCTTTACTGATTCACCCATACAAACAATTCATTTCCATCCATTTTTACATACAAGTGCACTATGAAGTTATTAGTATTCTTAAGAAAAGTATATAGAAAGAAAGACTACATTAACCACATCTTAATTGTGGTAGTCTGTTGTCACAGAGAAAACAGTTAATTACCTGAAAGTGAAAATGTAGTGTTAAAATTCTGACGGGTTTGTATTGCTCATATTGTATAAGATTAGGACGCCCCCACCCACCTTAAGTCAAATAGAATGTCGAACAGCATTTCCACTGCTATCACTTCATGATGTTTCCATTTTCTTCCTCCAGCCAAAGAGCTCTCAAGTTAAATGCGTAAAAGTAGTTACTAATAGCTGGCCTACTTTGTCTAGTAAAAAGTGTCTTCATGTGGGTTTCACGTGAGTTTTAGCATTGCAACCAATAGCAGAAACCTGAATGCAAGAAAAAGGATGTCACAATCCCCTCCTCGTGACTTAACAATGCACCAAAGCAGAGACAGCGATAAGGAAAATTAGTAGGGATGATTTTGGAGGAAGGGAATTCACTAAATGAAAAGTCCCCTCATGGAATGCTAGTTATATACTGTAAATGAGAATACGTCAATCATGCCACCACAGTCTAGAATATTCCTGTGGACAGACTAGCGAAGGGAAGGCATGGTCCGTGCGGTGCCTCTATGAGGCCACTGTAAACGCGTTCCACACATACATGTGTGGGGCTGATGCAAAAAGTGTGTAAACATAATATGCATGTCAATTAGCAGTGGAAATGAAAGGATTCAAGTCGTTCACATACGTCGATGGCAAGGAGCCTGATGCGTACCTTCTGTGTAGTGCCACTCTAAGCCCTGGCAATGGAGTCTGTGTTGTGTTACGGTTACGTATGTGTGTGTGTGTGTGAGCGCTCTAGCTGCCCTCAATGAGCTTGGCGAGCGTATCGCGGAGCTCGGTCAGCTCAAATATCTTGCCGTCCAGCAGCTCCAGCAGCGAGCGGAGGCTCTTGCGAAAAGCTTCCTTCTCCTGCTGAGCACTCTCCAAGCGCTGCTCGAGGTCGCCCAGCTGGCTCTCCAGCGCCTGGTTCCTCGATTCTGTGTCCTGAGAGAACATGAGCGTTTACAAACACTGTATTTAAACATTGGATACACTTCTATACCAAGCTATGCGTAGTGTCAATATATAAACACCACAGCAATGGCAGCAATAAATAACTTCTTCCAATACATAATTACAGGATTTTTCTAAATCTTGAATTAATACAAGACTAATTTAAAATGTATTTAAACTACCCCTAGGGGGAGTCCTGACCCAAAATGGTTTACATTTATACATTTTATTTAAGTCACCTTTGTTGAATAAATTCATTACACGATACTTGTCTGTTTTTGGATGAAGACACACACACACACACACACACACACAAAATACCATTTCACTTATGTAGTGGAGCGTCGTCATAGGACTGAGATCAAGAATGTGGTAAACATTTGACCCACTAAATATGTCTAATGAATGGGATGGTGTAGTCCCACAGCTCCCATCTGAGCTGTGGGATGGTAGGGCGGGTGGGGTCTGAGAGCAGAAATCTATCAGGGCAGAGCTGCTAATATGAGAACTGAATATTTACCTGTAATTTCTGTGTAAGAGATTCTTTTTGAGATTGAAACTCGTTGGCACTCTCCATCTCCGTTTTAAGTGTTTCCAGTTCCTGCCAGTCATTACAAAGTAATAAAAATCAACATTGTGAGAAATATAAAAATATAAATATGCAACCGCCAATAGTGTGAACACATTTCACGTGTGTAAAAAAAGAAAAAAAAAACGAAGATGTACCTCTTCCTTGGCTTTCAATGCCATTTCCAACTCTTCTATTGTTTGGTTGAGTTCAGTCTTTTGAGATTTTATCACGGTTGTTTGACCACTTACACACTCCAACTCTGTCACCTGAAAAACACCCCCATTACGGTTACAATTCCCAAAAATTGAAAGGAAGCTCTTCCCTTTATCTTGTCTTTGAAAAAGACTGTAATTGACTGCAATTGTTTTGAAACACTAAAATGGCAATATGAGAAATAGTCATGCAATAGTGAGCAATTTAATGTGTTAAACTGACTGTATAATGAAATTACATCTCTCCACCACTAGAGTGAGAGAGAGAGATCAGAGAATGTCAGTGGTGGAGGACAACATGTTTACTGTACACTTGTTTTGTAATGGGTGGGCTGTTCTGCCCATATGGGGGGGTTGTGTGAGGTGTGAGCTGTACCCGTGTGTGCAGGCGTTCAGCCTCCTCCTGGTAGGCAGAGAGCTGTTGCTTCCACTGTTTGACGTTAGCTGTAGATTCCAGCAGCGCTGCGGTCAGCTTGGCGTTGTTTCCTTTCAGAGCCTCCAGCTCGGACTCCCAGTGCTTGCTGATGCTAGAGGAACTGAACCAGACACTTGCAATCAATGGACTACATTGGAGAGACTACTGATGGCGTATTATATTTAGATTTGATCACTATTGTGCCATTTTACAACGACGTTAGACTTTTTGTGATTAGTCAGCTTGTGCTGCTCTAACACAGTATACTGTACATTTCTGCAGTACAGTGATCTCTCTTATGACAATAATAGTGTGTACAAATTACATTAGAGACCTATTTTTAACCAATGCCTAAACAGATGTATTTAACATGAAGAATATTCCTTATTGCGCTAGGAAAGCAACACAGACACCTTTGAGAATACAGAGGCTGTGATGGGCAGTTGCCTCTGCAATTATGTGTAGTACACATGGAAAGCTTTACTGCTATTCAGGGGCCAGTTTAATAATGTATGAATAGACTCAGTCAGTAAGCTCTGTGCTGCACTTAAATCAGAGCGTCAGGTCAGACACACTCCGCCCTCTGTCATCAATCAAGGAACATTTTTGTTAACAGGAAGCGACTGCCGTTTTTAATGCCAACTAACTGTACAGTATGTAAAACATTTGCAGATTAGTGTTTAGATTCAAAGACATCCATCAGTCTTTTTACTTTGATTTGTTATTTTTTTTAGAGACATAGTGTATATTTATATGAAATTACTTTTGACAGGCAATGTGTCACTTATGTACAACAGAACACACATAATTTAATGCCAGTATAATACTAATATTTAGGAAATATTGCAAACATATTTTTTCAGAATTACAATCAATTTCTTTGTTATTTTCTAAAAATGTAATACAATTACATCACTAAAGTATTAACATGATTGTATTGCACAACCCACACTGGCATATATTTAAAACATTATATTGCCAAGCTCTATAACACAAAAATGACAAAAAAAAAATTATATTTATATTTATATATATATATATATATATATATATATAGGTGGATTTGTTTCTCTTTTATTGTGCTATTGTGTCTAAGGTTACTTGTTTTCACTGTTTCT